>JAADVR010000102.1:0-69299 GCA_023335855.1 Pythium scleroteichum
ACCCTCAACTGATTGCCGGTCTAATCACTTTTGCGGCCTTCGAATGCTTCTTGCGGCCCTAATTTTATCCAATCGGTGTCGCTGGATGCACCCAAAAATCTGCCAGAATGTCAGCTTGCTGAACCTCTGACCTGTTATTTCTGGGTGTCAGAACTGCGAGAGATTCAATTGAAAAACAAAATGGGTCCCAAAATCCGGCCCTCAACTGATCGTTTTCCTTATTGCACATTGGGGGGATTGTGAAAGAGAGCACTTCTCTGAAGTTTCCTATTTGACAGTTTAGAGGTCCTTGCGGGTGGCCTGGCTGGCGATCGCAACAGTCTCCTTGGCGGTCGTGCCGACGTGCACCGGGCACAAAATGCTGGTCTCATCAGCGTTGTGCTTGCCATCCTTCACGCCCCACAGGTTCTCATGGAGGCAGACCTCCTTGAGGCAGTGACGGAGCGTGCGCACCTTGTCGACAACGTACGCGGACAGCGAGCTCTCGTCGCCTTGCACCACCGATGGATCCTGGGATTTGAAGTTCTCGACCTCACCGAGGAATGCCTCGCGCCACACGTTCTTCGCCTTCTTCTCCTCCTTCTCTTCTTCGGTGAGCCAGTTCTGGCTGTGGAGCACCATAGCGCCCATCATGACGGGGAGGTACCACAGCGAGCACAGGAAAACCTTCTGAGCACTAGCGTTCGACGGCTTCTTGTAGAACTTGTACGCCAAGTAAGTGGCGTAGGCGTTGACGACCGAGCCTTCAACAGCGTACATGTAGCTGGTGACGTCACAGAGCGAAGCCGCGATCGGGATGGCGCTCATGTACAGCGAGTAGCGCAGCGAGAGAGCCGCCGAGCGCGCGCCGGTGGGGTCGTTGCAGGCCACCATTTGGTACCCTCCTCGCATGTAGTCGTTGCGCGAACGCCAGCTCAGCGCGAAGAAGTGGGGCATCTGCCACAGGAAGAGCAGCGAGGCCTGCAGCATCGCTTCCGGATCCATCGCCGTGCCAGTCGCCGCCGCCCAGCCCATCACAGGAGGAATCGCACCGACAAGCGCACCGGCCCACGTGTTGGCCTCGCTGCGCGTCTTCATAGGTGTGTACACGAGCGAGTACAAGCCGACGTTGAAGAGTCCGAGCGATGCGACAAGCGGGCTACATCCCGCGGCGAGAATCACCGTGCTCACAGCTGTCGTGGTCGCACCGAACGCGAGGGCGTGGCCGCGCGTGATCTTGCCCGACGGGAGCGGTCGCTTGCTGGTGCGGTGCATCTTGCTGTCGAGCTCGACCTCCCACGCCTGGTTGAAGGTATTCGCCGCCGCCGCCGCGAGCGACGTGCCGACCGTCGCGGCCGCGAACGAGCCCCAGGAGATCGGACCGCCGGCCATGAGGAAGCCGGCGCCCGTGGTCATGACCACGAGCGAGCTCAGGCGCACCTTGGACAGCTGCGAGTAGACGGCGATGCGATCGTTGAGCGTGAGCGCCGTGTCACTAGCCGCGAGCGCCTTGGTCGCCGTCGTGAGCGCCGCGGCCTCGGCGTCCGACTGCGTCGACAGCACGCGCACGATGCTGGCCGGCACGGCGTGGCGCTGCGAGCTCTGCATGGCCAGGCGCAGGCCGGGGGGCGGCGCGCGCCGCATCACGACCGTCAACATGCTGCTCAGCTCTCCCCTCCGCCACAGCGACGACCCCGCTTGGTGAGATGTGGAGTGCACGGGGGACCGTGGGGTGACTCGCGGATGCACGTCCACACAGTCACAACGAAGTGGCGCGTTTCTATACGGAAGCGTTTCTATATTCTGGCGGTGGGCCGCAAGGGCCGCAAATCTTTTGTGTGGAACACATGAATATGGGGTTTTGAGGTTTTGAAGCAGCAGTTGAAGGTTGAAGTTGGGAGTGATGGTCGCGGGGGGGTCCTTGGCGGGAAGAACTCGCCCGACGGGAAATCTCGCGACGGAGAATGGAGAGGTCGGGAACACCTAGCGACTGCGAGGCATCGCGTGGCGGTGGTGACGGGAGAAGTGACTGGCAACTGCAGCTGTGAGCGTGGGAGCCTGGCGGAGGAAGTAGAGCGAGGCGGGATTTGGCCATGAGCAGCCCGGGGTTGGCAAGTGTCACGGAGCAAGTGGAGAAGTCAAAGCGGCGAAGCCATCTACTCGAGTGGATGGCCGTGGGTGAAAGCCTTGACTGAGATGGGGTTCGCAGCACGCGCGGAGATGGCTGATTAGTTGGTCTAGAATTAGACGACAAGCAAACTAAATTTGTGGAGGCAGCAATCGACAGCGAATCGCTTGGCGCTGCAAAGACTCAGAATGACCGCAGCTCGGGCAAAGTGACACCGCGACCACCCTCTTCTGTTTGACTGGCTGCTCGCGGCCTGTGATGGCGGAAAATGTCCAGGTCGCAGTCCGCGTCCGCCCGTTCAATGAGCGTGAAAAGGGCATGGAGAGCTCGTGCTGCATTCGTGAGTGGTTGCCACGTTTGCGCTACTCTCGCCTCCCAATACAAAGCTTATGTGTTGATTTAAGGAATGCTGAAAGAGACACAGCAGACGATCATTACGGACCCTGAAACTAATCTTGACAAAGCATTTACCTTCGATTACAGGTGTGTATAACGAAAAGGACCATGTTTTGCTGGATTGCTCATCGTTGACTCGTGTTGATGTAGCTATAACAGTTTTGTGCCCCCCGATGACCCGGAACATGCATCACAAGACACGGTCTGGGACGATGTTGGGATCAAAGTCCTCGAGCATGCGTGGAACGGGTTTAATGTGAGCCTATTCGCCTACGGTCAAACTGGCTCGGGAAAGTCCTTCTCCATGGTTGGATACGGCACTGACAAAGGAATCATCCCTCGCGCCTCAGAGGTCATTTTCCAGCGCATCAACGCAACCACTTCGGGTGTTGTGTTTAAAGTTGAAGCCAGCATGATGGAGATCTACAACGAGAGAGTTAAAGGTCGTTCCCGAGAGTCATTCTCAGCGAATAATCGGAACCTCATTGTGTTGATTGGCGCTGTAGATTTGTTTAACCCCGCATCGGACAATCTTAAGATTCGTGACCATCCCCATCAGGGTCCATACGCAGAAGGGCTCACTCGTCATGCAGTATCATCGTACGAGGAGATCAGTCGAGTACGTATCTTACGAACGGCTCTATAATATCTACTCAGCTTGTTTGTAGCTTATGGATTCAGGCATACTAGCGCGTACAACAGCTTCGACCAATATGAACGCAACAAGTTCACGTGCGCACACGATCTTTCAAATCGTAGTGACACAGTCGGAGCTAAATCCCAGCACAAACAAAGTAATGGATAGAGTCAGCCGCATCAATCTCATCGATCTCGCTGGTAGCGAGCGAGCAGCGAGCACAGGTGCAACTGGAGCTCGACTAAAGGAAGGTGCTGCTATCAATCAGGTATGAGGATGACGTATTGTAGTCCCTTCAAACCGTGGTGCTCAAGTTCGCATCAGTCATTATCAGCACTAGGGAACTGCATATCAGCTCTAGCAGATATCGCCAATGGGAAGAAAAAAGTTCTCGTTCCGTATCGAAATTCAAAGCTGGTGAGCATGGGGCAAATAAAGCTCCACCTACGTGCATTTATAACGGTTTCTGACTGTGTTAGACACATCTCTTGAAAGACTCCCTGGGAGGAAACTCAAAGACGATCATGATTGCTGCTCTCAGCCCAGCAAGCGTTAATTACTCAGTATGTATGGATTGATCGAGGGTGTGTATGACTCTAACAATACGCTTCGATGTGTAGGAAACGCTGAGCACTCTACGATATGCTGACAGAGCTAAGCAGATCAAGAATCAAGCTGTCGTGAACGAAGATCCCAATCAAATGCTCATCCGTCAGGTACCATGTTTGTTGTCCACATTATAAAGATTGCAGTCCTAAGTCTTTTTCGCAATAGCTGAAAGAAGAGCTCGAAACTCTGCGTAAGGCAATGATGGATAACAACATTGACCCCAATCGACCGCAGTCGCGGGGTGGAATTTTGGATGGTGGTGACGGCGAAAGCACTCCACCGCGCCAGGAGAGTGATCCCAAGAAAGAACGAGAGATTGCCACGATTCGTGAGCAACTCGAAGAGCATCAACGATTGCTGAGAGAGAGCGAGGCAAGTTTTTAACGCCATGTTAGTTGTTGCTTTCCGCTTACAGTAACTCGACTTCGTTACTAGAAATCCTGGCAAGACCGTTTGAAGGAAACAGAAGAGCTGGCACGGCAGCGCGAAGAGCAACTTAAGAGCTTGGGTTTAGCGACAAACGGCTCAGAATTGCGCACACAAGCAATGACAGTGAGTGCTTCGGGTTTGTCGGGGCTGGATTACCAATTGCCACATTTGACTTTCCGTTTGGCGCCCAGGAGCCTCACTTACTCAATCTTCACGAAGACCAAGTTATGTCTGAGAAGCTTCTCTATATCATCCACCGCGGTATGAATCGTGTCGGCAGAGTTGACGCAGCAGAAACCCAGAACATTGTCATCGGAGGCCTGGGTATCCTTCGCGAGCATTGTGTAATCACACGGAAGACTGACAACGTGGAATCAGAGGTCATCCCTGAGGATGGACAAGAGTCGAGCTTCATCATGCACGAAATCGTCACTATCCGTGGTATTGATGCCGCAAAAGTTTGCGTTAATGGGGTATCGATCAAAGCAGGCGAAGAGTGTGAACTATCTCATTGCGATCGTCTCATTCTGGGGAATTCAAATGTTTTCCGGGTTGTCATCCCCTCAACAAGACCCAGTGATGCAGCTGAAGATGATATCTCAAAAGAGTCTCATATCGACTGGCAAATGGCAGTAACAGAGCTCAACGCCAACCAGATTCGAGCCAATCTCGAAATTGAAGCCCAAGCCGAGAGGGAGAAGCAGGCAATGGACGCCAAAGTGCGGGAGATGGAAGAGATGTACGGACGACACGAGGTGGATTATTACTTGTCGTGATAGTTAGTCTCTTCATCTTTTTCGCTGTTTGTAGAATGCAAGCAGAGCAACGAGCAGCAGAAGAAAAGTTAAGAAAGCAGAAAGAAGAATGGGAAATGCATGTGCAAAAGCTAACTGAAGCAATGAAGACCAAAGAATTGGAGATTCAGCACCAAATGCTCACTGAAGGCGAACAAGACAAGAGACGTCTTGCTGAGCAACTTGCAGAGCAAGAGACCAAATTGGCAGAAGAACTGGTCAAAGCTGAGATGTCGTTTGAGAAGAAGCAGGAGGAGCTAGTTCAAAAACAACGCGAGCTTGAGGAGTCTTTACAGAAGCAAATGCGCGAGGCGAAGTTGCTGGGCCAACAAAAAGAGCGGGAGCGCCTCGAGAGGTCCAAATTCGACGACCAACTGCTCCATTCTATCCCTCTTGTCGACGAGGCAAATACAATTGCGGATGAATTACAGAATCAAACGACATTCGCAATCAAGCTGGTAACCACTGGACCGCCACCATCTTCACTATCTCATCAATCACTCTGCATGGAAGATGATGAAGTTATCATTGGGTGCGGTATCGAAGCTGAGTTGAAAGTTCAAGTGACATTTCAAGAAGCTGGAACCTACCGAAGTGTCATGTGGAGCGTCGATCAATTCAACGCGAACATCTACACAATGCGCGAGGTGTACCAGGTGTTCATTGAGAATAGTCGGGTCGTGGATCCATCTTTGTGGCAGCACATCGAACCCGATCCATTCTATGACCCGCCTCAAGCTCAGCTCATTGGAAGAGCGTTTGTGTACATCCACAATCTACACTTCGGATGCAAGGTGCTGGACCAAACCCCCATTTTTGACCACCGAGGAATTCCAAGTGGCTCCATGAAGTGCGAGATTACACCAAGTGTTCTTTCTCTTGAATGGCAGACACTACAGCATCGCCTCGTCGAGACATGTCCCGACGACTTGAGAAGCCTTGCACTTCCGACATTAGATTCGTTCATCGATTCGAACTTGCGAATCAAATTTCTTGTGGAGAGTCTCCGTGGTATACCAGGAAAACTTTGTAAGGATACATTCGTCAAAATCAAATGGCGATACAACGGTGAGAGCGAGTACTGTTCGCCGCCTGCAAGCGCCCCATCAGTGAATCCGCGAATTGATTTCGCCGCGGTCATAGAGAGTCAAATTACCCCCGACCTCCTTGCCCACATTCAGAGTCACCCTGTCGAGGTCGAAGTGTATGGTATCGTTCCAAGCAGCAGTTTGAACAAGGTCAACTCTCGTGTGCTCAACGTGACTCCCATCGAAGAGGAAGATATGTCAAGCTCAATTGCTTTCATTGACGTAGATGGCGCTCGGCGCAAAGGGCTCAGCAAGAAGAAGTCGATACGCCGGCGAAATGGTCAGCTCTTATGTGGAGAGGAAGATGCAACCACATTGTTGCAGAAGTACAAAGATCAGCTATCTGTCCAAGAGAAGACTCTCGCGGATAACACTCAAGAACTTGAGAACAAAGTACACGAGGTAGAATTGCTTCAAACTCAGCTGGCTACGACACACCAAGAACGTAATCAACTCCGCGAAGCCCTCGAAGGAATGGCACGAACGAACAAGATTCTCCAAGCCAAGCTCGAGCAGCAAATACTCAAGGAAAACGTCAACAAACTTCTCAATGATCGACGGAAAACGGCCGCAATCAAGCCACCGGTAGCAGTCCCTGATTCAATGGGTCACCCATGCATGCCAGATGAATCTGATTCAACTTCAACGTTGTCCAAACCACCGCCGATATCAAATACTCTTGTCAAGGCTGCCTTCTTTGAAGAGAATGAAGATACTTCAAAGTCCCTGGTTGAAGTGCCCACTATACCAGAGAACCTCATAGCAAGTACGAAGCAACCTGTGGTGTCAAGTAAAGAGCCTCCACCGATCCTGGATACAGAGGGAGGTCTCCAAGGAACTCTCCAAGCGCATTCTAATGCAAAGGCAAATATCGAGCTTTCAAGTAAGCCAAAGGCAACCTCAACCGACCAGAGTCCCCCGAAGACCAAGATTGCGAAGGCTGGATGTGGAGTGATGTGACAAAGATCAGTATGATTAAGGTTACAGACGGCTACGTTCCCATGCGTGCACGTCGGTGAATAAATAATGGACGCTCGTCCACGCTAGACTCTAGCAGTCTAGATCGACACTTCGCGCTCAGCTGCTGACGATGAGGTCCGGCGAAAGCTCTTGAGGCGTGTCATCTTGTGCTTCATGCTCTGGCGGAAGCTCGGTCGTTGCGAGCGCATGTCGTGGAGTGAGCCTCGGTACATGCTGTTCCGCGAGAGTTCTTCAACCTTGACGTCAAAGGAGTGGAAGTGCGACTCAGTGAGCTCTACAGCCTGCTCGAGCGCTTCCTCCCAGCGATCAAGCGCCGCCACGTCGTGGCGGTCGTAGAGATACAGCTCCATGTCGTGGCCGTACGGGTCCTCAACGAGGAACGAGCCCGAGGTCAGAAGTGTTGCTCTTGAGACGGCGATCTGTACCAGCGGGGTCTCGGCGGCGACAGAGAAGACAGCCGAGCTGTGGTCGCTCTTGTACAGCAGGAGAAACTCGTTGCGCAGCACAGCGTACACTTTCGTGAAGCATTCGCCGTTGGTCGGATCGCTTCGGCGGCGACGCACACCGGTGGCGAGTAACGCGGCGTCGGGTCGCGCCCAGTACATCCATCCCTGGACGCGCAGGTTCTGTGGCAGCGGCGTTGAGACAACCGAGCTCGAGGTGGACAAGCGCGGGGAATCCAACGAGACAGAGCTGGCTCTTGTCGAGGCAGTCGAGGATGACACATCGGTCGCGGTCGACTCGGTGCGCGGCAGCTCGGGCGTGCAGCAGATGGTCTTGCTCAGTTCTCGTTCGGGCGAGGGCGCTTCCTCACGCACGGACGCGAATCCTGTGAACGTCGCGTTCTCGCGCTGCCGGATGCGGCGCGGCAATGCCTTGCTCAATACGCCAGAGAGTCTGGACGACCGTGTCGCTGCGAGGCGCTCCATTTTGCCTGTGATGTGCCTCTATGCGTACAATCTCGAGAATTGTCGAATGAGCTCATAAGCGGTGCGCCAGCCACCGGAGGCAGAGACGCCACCCGTCGGTCTCTTCGAAGAGGATGACACCCACGTCTCCACCCGCAAGCAACGTCACCTGGTGAAAGTTCGAGACCATCACTCTGCCGAAGAGCTCTTCGCCTCTGTTTCTCTTTTTTCGCCTCTGTCGCAGGATCGTCACTCTGCTTCCCAGCAGCTCAACGTTCCAGAGACGCAGATGGCCCATGTCAACGGTCTCCGCGACACCCGACCGCAGCATCCAGATCATTACGGCCACCCAGTTGGTGCACGATCCTCCGGCCAGTTGGGTCAACCGCATGATGGCCGCTCTGAGACGGAGAAGCTTGGCTTGCTAATAATGACTCAGCGAAAAGACGGTAATGATAGTGTAGGTGAACCCAGCTATTTTGGCGATTTTGCCAGAGGCACTCACCACCGAATGGGTTCATCGCCAGACAGATCCAGCGAGAGAGAGCAAGAGAGAGAGCAATTGAGATCAAAAAGGAAACAAATGGAAACTGCCTCTACCGCTTCGCCCAACTAAAGATCTCCATTCGAGCTACACGCGTCATGTCCATCCGATCGGTCGACCATCCAACTCCGATATCTACCGCATGGACGACGCCGATTCTTCACTCCGGGGACCACGTCTATCGCCCACCGCCAGACAAACTCAGGCGCATGATCTGACCCAAATACTCTGAGTATGAGTATGAGCCGCCAGGGAAGCTCGCGCGGTCTTCGACCAGCTTCCAGAAGAAACGGCCTTCAGACGGATCGCCCTCGCGCATGATCACGAGGTTCGCGTACGGCAGCCGATCCTCGCGAATCGATGAAACAATGCTGTCAATCCGACGGCTAAAGTCATCGTGAGGCTCTCGGACAGATAGCTGGACGCACAACAGACAAGGCAGTCAGAGACGACATGGTTGCGCGTCGAAAGGAAGCGGAGTCCACAACTCACCTGTCTGCAGTCGACGCCATCCATGATTTGCACGCCGAAGAGACTGTCCAACAGTGCTGGCGGTGCAGAACGACCGACCCAAATGTACAGTGCCAGCGAGTCTTCCAACAGGAAGATGCCGTCGCTCGCGAGCCGCTCGATGGACAAGTTGATCACTGGCGGCAGCAAGATGCTTTGCGACCCGGCGACGGGCTTGGCGTTTGGAGAGAGGTCGTTGTCGGTGGAAGGCTGACCGGCCTCTGGCGGAAGGTTGTGAAGTGCAAAGAGACGTGGGTAGATGAACACTCGCGAGTGGACTACTGGCATGTTGTACAACTACAGAATCGCCATGTCAGTAAGCAAGTCTCTCTTCGCATCCGTGGACTACCGTGAGTCTCACCTCGTATTGCAGGAAAGTACGCTCGTCGGCATTGAGGTCTGTGCCTCCACGGAAGGCGGAGTTCTTCAGCAGCGACATCTACCAGAAGACAAGGACATGAGCGCTGGATTCAAGCAGGACGAGAGACTGGCGTGAAGACCACTTACCACGTAGAGCGGCAAGAGCTGCAGCGACTCGGGAAGTGTCAGCTGGTAGCCACCGCCCTGGTGGTTCCCGTGGGCACCCGAGTTGCGGTACGCGCGCACAATCTCGGCACACTGGTTCTGCAGACGCGAGCGAGCGCTGTCGAGACCCGTCTTGAGCGCCGTCTCGAGCGCGTTCTTGGCCATGATATTACACAATGCATCCACGTCGGCCGTTCGGAACATATCAGCGTACACTGCGAGGCAGGCACGGATGTTCAGTATTAGCAAGATCTTTTTCACAGAAACAATGGCACCGCAACACGTACACTTGGTGACAGGGATACAAACGGTGTGGACACGGATTCGTCGTTCGCCACCCGAGTTGGTGTAGAGCACCGCCGCCTGGATTGAGATCGTCGACGAGCTGAGCAACGCGTCGCTGTGGGTGATCTCGATCGCGAACGTCGAGTCGGCATTCACGGTCGGCAGAGACAAAAGATCCGGACCGCGCAAGAAGTGGTTGCCGTGGAAGTTCGTGAGCCGCATGCCCTTGGTGCAACGGACACGCATAACGGCTTCCCATCCTGTCTCACGCGTCAAGCAGTGCGCGAGCTCGCGCTTGAACTTCTCGCCATCACGGTCGGCTGCGAACGACGGGTAGTAGTACAGCTGGCCCGCTGAGAACTTGGAGAGCGAACCTGACCGAAGCAAGTTTAGTTGAGTCAGAGCCTGTCAAGAAGTCACTTCAACGACACAGAAAGGACTATCCCACGTACCCAAGGTGGCCACGTCTGTGTACTGGGACGAGAATAGGAACGTGTCGACGCTCACTTGCTGACGGCAAAAGTCGATCGCGTTCGAGCGGTAGAAAGTGTCGGCCGGGTTGAGCAGCGAGTGCTCCTTGTCTGTGCCGAGAAGACGCGGATTGTCGCGGTTCTTGAGAGCGCCCTGTCCGGTCGTTGGCAGCGACGACTGGAACACCATCATCTTGCCACCGATCGAGGCCATCAGCTTGAACGCGACCCGAATGGCAGGGCCGAGGGCCGTCTCCGCCGAGCGGGCATTCTGGTGAAGCGTCGGCAGCGAGTCCAAGAGCGCATCGATCACTTCACGCGAGTCGCTCAGGTTCACGAGCAGCTCGTCTGGGATCGGGATGAACAAGTCCTCGAGATCCGCGATCACCATCATCTGCGGAGCCTTGAGCGTTGACTTGAGGTTGTAGAAGTGGATCGCACTGTCGTACGTGAGGAAACCGATACGAGTGCGAGGCGCGCCAGGCAGGTTGTCGAGCTGCTCCTTGATAGTCTGAGCGGCGATGTGAACGGCACCAGAGGCGACGGCAGGAGCCGAGACGTCGATCACGAACATATAGCACGGCGGCTGCGGCGGACGCATCATGTACTCGGACGGGGCCACGATCTCAATCGTACCCGAGTTCAGTTCCGGGCGCTACAAACACAAAGAGCATTAGCGGTTCGTGAGGCAAGGGAGTCTACCAGGCCATGCTGAGACGCACCTCATCGCGATCCTGACGCTGCTGGTTAGCTCCCAAGTGGCAGAAGTACGAGCTCGGGACGTCGTTGGAGACTCCACAGAGGTTGCATCGCCACCGACGGCCGTTGTCGACCCACTGGACAAACGGGTTGACGTACGTGCGGCAGTGTCGGCATCGCACCACACCCGTTGGGCCAAAGTTGACGACGTCGATCTCCTCGCCCTTCTCCGGCGGCGCAAGCGGGCGGATGACGACACCGATCGTGACATTCGACTTGGTCGCGTGGTCCTGCGAGTGTGGGATCGCGTTGACCGTCATGCGCATGAAGCGTGGGTCGCACTGCGACGACGCAAACTCCTCAGGCATCGCCGCCTGCTGCATCGGTGCACCAGGTCCTCCTTGGTTGTAGCCATTGTCTGCAAATCCATTCGGCGTAAGTAATCCGATCCCACTCTGTCCATCGCCACAACGTCAGAGGACGTACCCATCATATCATTCGGCTGCTGGAAATTGCCGCTCGGAAGCGCATTGGCGTAGCCACGCGGTGGCTGGTTCTGCGCCGGGGCCCCCATCGGAGGAGGTGCACCGGCCATGGGTGGAGCCCCCATCTGAGGAGGCCCGCCCATCGGAGGCGCACCGCCCATGGGCGGCGGACGCAGCGGTTGCGCACCAAACGGAGGACCACGCGGCGCCGCGGCGCCACCCTGAGGCGGGCCACCCATGCTCATCTGAGAAAACTGGTTCGCGAGGTTGGCAGGCGCGCCCGGCGGCGGTGCGGTGCCTGCAGGCGGACCAGTCGGTGGTCCAGCCGGAGCTCCTGTCGGCGGTCCAGCCGGAGGTCCCGTCAGCGGTCCAGCCGGAGGTCCCGTCGGCGGACCGGTCGGAGGACCCATTGGAGGCCCACGCGGCTGGAATCCGCCGAGGCCTTGGGAGCCATGGCGTACGAATCCTGGGGCGCTACCTGGAGGTCCTCCAGCGCCAGGAGGACCCTGGCCGAAAGGCGGACCGCGCGGCTGGAAGTTGCCTGGACCGCCCGACAGTGGTGGCTGCTGGCCTCCTGGTCCCGGAGGTGCAAATCGCTGCGGCGGCACGCCACCAGTGCTGTGCGGTGCACCCGGCGGACCGCCGAATTGCTGGGGCGGTGCCTGGCCGCCTGGGGGTCCGTTGGGCGGACCTCGTGGCTGGAACCCGCCTTGCCCGGGATGACCACCTCCCGGGGGGCCCTGGCCAAACGCAGGACGCGGCGCGCCGCCCATCTGCGGTGCTCCGCGCGGCTGGAAGCCTCCAGGTGCGCCACCTCCAGGCGGTCCACCGAAAGATCCAGGCGGTCCACCGAAAGATCCAGGCGGTCCCATCGGGCCGCGACCACCATTCGACGACGGCGGGCCTTGCGGCTGCACAGGGTTGAACTGACGGAATGAGCCGGGCGCGCTAGGCGGCTGCTGGCCTGGCTGTTGCGGCGGCTGGAAGCCCGGGCGCGCTTGCGGCTGGCCGAACGGAGGCTGCTGCTGGTTGTACATGGTCTCAGGAAGCGCGATCTTGGGTCACTTGCGAACTGGACGTGCGATCGATCGAGAACGCGCAGCGTAGGGTGACACGCGCGAGGCGACGGAGCAGCGAGTCGTGTAGATCGGACGCCGCGGCCCGTTGACGTGGCGGCGCAAAGGGATGCGATGCCTCAGCTTCCGCGACTGCGGCCACGCCACGTGCAGAGTCGGCGTGCCCTCCCCAAGTAGAGGGTAAAAACCTCGCGCCGACGAGCGTACAACGAGGTTTTATGAGTGTCCACGCACGACCCTGTCGCGGATGCACCTTGTTTTGATGTGATTGGCCTCTGTCTCACCTGATTTTGGTAAGGAGCTGCTCATGGAGATGAGATCCACGAGAGTGATGGTGGATCGCTCCGGCTAAGTACGGATGGTGGGTCAACAAGGCGCAGGTGTTCCGCTGCTCCATCCTTCCCGTCGACAGCGGCGTCAGTTGCGTTCTCACAAACCGAAGGCGAGCGAGCGAGTACTGTGCAAGCAAGATGTCGCTGGCGGACGAGCGCGTGCCGATGCTGGGCGGCACCGTCGCGGCGCACCGCATCGAGTCGTCGCGCCTACTCCGGCAACTACCCGTGGTGTTCGCTGTGGCCGGCGCGCTGGTCGCGTCGCTGCTGCTCTTCACGGGCTCGCCAACGATGCGCGAGGTGCCGCCGCAGGAGATGCTACTCGCGTCGTCCGACGCGGCCCCGTACGAACTTAACCCGGACGGCTCGTACAACCTGCTCAAGGAGTGCAAAGAGCTCTACTTCACGCAGTCGCTGGACCACTTCGTGGCCAAGAGCGACACCTACGAGGAGCGCTACTTCGTGTGTGACAATCACTCGCGCAAGGACGGCGCCATCTTCTTCTACGTCGGTAATGAGGCCGACGTGGAGCTTTACCTCAACAACACGGGGCTCATGTGGGAGAACGCCGAGGAGTTTGGCGCCATGCTCGTGTTCGCCGAGCACCGTTACTTCGGCAAGTCGGTGCCTTTCGGAGACGAGGTCACCAAGCACATGCAGTACCTTTCGACTGAGCAGGCGCTCGCGGACTATGCCGTGCTCATTGAGAAGATCAAGAAGGACTACGGGCTCGACGTGCCGGTTATCGGCTTTGGTGGATCCTACGGCGGCATGCTCGGCTCATGGTTCCGTATGAAGTACCCGCACATCCTCGATGGCGTCATTGCGGCATCCGCCCCAATCCTGGCGTTCGTTGGCGACGAGAAGCCCGTGGACACGGAGGCCTTCGCGCGCGTGACCACCTTCGATGCCTCGCCTGGTGCCGGGTCGGCCCAGCAGTGCATCCCCAACATTCGCCGCACGTGGGCCGCGATCCGCAATCTTGGTAAGACCGAGAGCGGCCGCAAGGACTTGGCCAGTGCCTTCTCGCTCTGCGAGGGCCAGAAGATCGAGACCGACGACGACGTGAGCGGGCTCATCGACTGGGCCAAGAGCGCGTTCGACTACATGGCCATGGGCAACTACCCGTACCCGTCGCCGTACATCATGAACGGCAAGAGCGTGCTGCCAGCGTTCCCCGTGCGCGTGGCCTGCGAGCACCTCAAGGACACGTACGCCGACGTTGATGCCACCGGCCTGCTCCACGCGTTCCGCGACGCCATCGGAGTCTACTACAACAGCACGTTCGACCAGCAGTGCTACCAGCTCGCGGCGCCCTCGAACGAATCCGCGCGCGACAGCGACTTCTGGCAGTATCTCTTCTGCACGGAGCTGTACATGCCGCAGAGCCTCAACGGCGTGGACGACATGTTCTGGCCGGTGCCGACCAACGAGACGGCCGACAACGAGTCCTGCGTCAAGCAGTGGGGGCTCCCCCTGCGCCCGCAGTGGGCCGTCACGCAGTACGGCGGCCGTAAGGCGCTCGCCGTGGCCAGCAACATGGTGCTCAGCAACGGCAATTACGACCCGTGGTCGGGTACGGGCGTGCTCGAGAGCGTCTCGGATTCGGTTGTGTACGTGCCCGTGGACGGCGGCGCCCACCACCTCGACCTCTTCTTCAGCAACGAGCTCGACCCGCCGGCCATCAAGCAGGCGCGCGCGACCGAGAAGGAGCACATGTGGAAGTGGGTCAAGCAGTACTACGCCGACCTCCAGACACGCCCGGCCACGGCCTGAGCAGGGGAGGAGGGGCAGCAAGAATCAGAAACAGTTGAATACTCGACGTCGTAAGGTCCTGCAGACGTAGGGGACTCGCAGGCAATGGATGCTCATGGAGAGAGACTGTTGTGTGGTGCTTGTGCTGTTGGTCTCATCTAAGGTTGGTAAATATCTTATACCAGTAGATCAGGGCAAGCGACCTTTCCGGTGACAGAGATCCACACAACGAACGAGCGTGATGTCGGGCGTGCAGGTGCTGCAGGACGGGAACCCGCGCCGCGGCGGCATGGACGAGGACGAGCGCGGCCAGTGCATCCACGGTGGGGAGCAGGATCCGTCGATCTTGACCCGTGTAACCACGCAGTAACCTTCGCGAGTGCAGACATCATCGACTGGTTCGAGCGCAAGGCCGACCTCTCCACGCGCGACGCCAAGGCCTCCGGTGAGAGATAGAGATCCTGAACGGATCCCAGTGGGTTCCACGCACTAACCTGACTCTCTCTGGCGCGCAGACCTGGAGGCGCTCGAGCACGAGATGGGCTGCGAGATTCCGGAGGTGAGACCGTCGCAGTGGCTGGATTTCGAGTGTTCCGAACTAACTCGCTTTCGCTCCTCGCAGTCGCTGCGCGAACTGATCCAGAAGCAGAGCGGCGGCATTTGGTTCAACGAGTACAAGTCGCTTAAGCCGGACGTACGCCGCTCCCCTCCCGCTTCATAAATTCACACTGTAAATTAATCATGGAGGGGGTGTCCACTAGGAAATCGTGCGCACGGCCGAGAAGCTCGCGGCCCAGTGCGGCTGGAAAGAGTCGTTCATTCCGTTCGCTGCCGACCCGGACGGCAACGCGCTGGTCACGGACGTCGGCGCCAAGAACGCGGTGATCGAGTTCGGCGAGGACGGACGCGGCGACACGCTCTCGCCTTCGCTCTCGGCGTACCTCGAGGCCTACCGCAACCGCCTGCTCTCAGGTCAGTTCGACTTTGTCGAAGGCATCGGACTCGTCGAGCGCTCACGAAAGTGAGCTCCGTCCCTACAAGACCGAGAAGAACCACGGGAAGAAAACCAACAAAAACCAACAACAAAAAATCCAAAACCTGAATAAGAATACGGTAGTTTCTTCTACGCCATCGTGCGGATGCCCATGGGCTTGAGGTCTGATCGCTTGGCGTGGAGAACGTTCCTGCCGGGCGACGCGAGCTCGGTCGCCTTGGTTCGCTCGATCCGCTCGTGGCGCTGGCGCAGGAAGAGACCGAAGAGCGCGACGAACGCGCAGAGCACGACGACCGTGCCGACGAGTCCGGCGATAGAGATGTCCTCGGCGCCGCCAGCGACCGTTTGGTCGGCGATCGAGAAGCTCAGCTTGACGCCCGTGGTCTCGACACGCCGCGCGAACGTGCCTTGCGACCGCAGCGTGCTCGTGGCGTTGGCGAGCTCGGCCTGCAGCAGCTCGACAATTTCGTTGAGCGACCGCTCGCCGACGCGCGAGGCCGGCAAGATCTGGAAGAAGACGACGATGCTGCCGCGCCGGATGGCCGTGATCTCGAGCCGCGTGCGTGGGATGCGCAGCGCCGCAGCCACTTCGGTCGTGAACGCGAGCTCGAACGCGCCCCAGGCCTCGGGCGAGAAGAGCACTTCGTCGAAGCTCGTTTCGACCTGGTACCGCACCGACACGAGCTTCGAGCCGCACTCCATGCCGTTGCAAATGCGCGTGAGCGACGGCTTCTTCTCTGGGCACAGCGCGTCGCTCGCGGCCTTCTTGTCCTGCTTCACGTCCCAGCAGACCGCTGTGCGCGAGCGCGTGCCGCCGCCGCAGCCGCTGTCGCACTCGCCCCACTCGGTCACGCTCCACACGAACGCCGTCTCATCGTTCTTGACGCTGCAGTCCGGAGGATTGAACCCTGGCCGGCAGATGCACTGGCCGTCCAGACTCGACGCTACTAGCTCGCTTAGACGACGCTCGCTGGACAGCTCCGACGGCTGGTAGTTCGGGAAGCACGTGCCCCGGCCGGAGCACGCCACGCGGCCACAGAGATCCGGCGGATGGAGGGGACTCACGGCCAGCGACTTGGCCGACCACGTCGAGTAGCCGTTGACGTTCTTGGCGCACACTTTGAACGCGTACGAGCGGCCGTTCACGAGCGACGTGATCGTCGCGGTCGTCGGGACCTGCTCGTTTTCGTTCGGAGCAGTCTTGTTGGACGCGTCGAGGATGACGACAGTTCCTGGCGCTGGGGCCACGACTTTGGTGCCAGCCACTTTGCCTTCGATCTCGTCGATCCACGCGACCTCGTACTCGAGGATCGGATCCAGTCCGTCGTCGTCCGGCACGTGCCAGGAGACTTCAGCGCCTCCGTCGAACGCCGCAGCAGTCACGAGCGTCGGTGGAGACGGGACGCCGTGGGCCTCGACGACTGGCGACAGGCTCTCAACTCCCGCGGATTCACCAGCGACCGGCGTCTCACCAATCGACGAAGAAGCTGTGGAAGAGGCTGCTGGCGGGCGCGTTGTCGTGGTGGGCTGGACGGTTGGCGCTCGCGACGTGGTCGCGTTCGGCGCCGTGGAAACTGCCTCGACACTGAGAACCGCCAGGTCCACCGACTTGGCTTCGTCGACGTGGATCTCACCAACTTCGCCATCTCCCGAGCCACTCGACTCTGCAATTGGTATCCGCTCCACGGGAGCCGTCGCCGCCGTCGCGTTGCTCTCGCTCGGGTCATCGTGCTTGACGAGCGCGCCGCCTGTCTCAGCCTTCACGACCGATTCGAACGTGATCGTCTCGTTATCGGCCGACGCGCGACCAGAGCCCGAGCCACTGCTGCCATTCACGAAAACGCCGTCGTGGAGCGCGATCGGCACGCGCGCGGCGGCCGCATCGTCGAGAGAGGTCGGAAACTGAACCTCGCCACCGCCGGAACCGGAACCCGACGAGCTCGACGCCTGCGCGACGGAGAGACCCTGGATGCCCAGAACCACGGCTACTAAGAGTATGTAGACAGTGCAGCAACGCAGCTGTCGCCGTTGCGGGCTCCATGGCGCGTAGGACGACGCGCGAGCGCCCCCCGAAGTTGGCGTTTTTCCCATCATTTCTCCGGAGCTTCTCGTCGTGATTGGTGTGAGTCTAAACACGGCGTGCTGGATTTCAGCCAATCATCATGTCATCAGACTATTCTGATACATTGATTGGCTATATTCATGGTAAAGTAGTACTGTAAACGACTGAATACAAGCCCACTGCACCAAAAAGTGTAGCCATCTGAGGAAAGACGAGGAGGTCTCGACAATGGGATTCTCTCATAGGGGCAAACGCGACGTAGCTATGGACAAGAGTAACGCATGCGACGAGCGTTACAAGGCGGGGGCTAGTTGTCGTTGTCGGCGATCGCGAGCACGGCCTCTGGGTTCTCGAGGTCTTTGCGCAGCGCGGCCGGCGTCTTGCGGCGGTCCTCGTCAGGCATGTAGTAGAGGCACTTGCCGACGAGGAACTCCTGGCGGCGCTTCTGCGCGCGCACGCCCTCCGGGTTGTGTTCGATCGAGGCCTCGAGTGCGATCTTGATCGTGAACATGGCGCTGATGAAGAGCGTGAAGAACCAGACGCGCATGACCGTCGACACGCCCGTGAAATAGGCGCCCGTGAAGATGACGACGCCACCGTTCGTACAGATGGCGATGCTCGCAAAGATGTGCAGGATCTTGTACCAGTACCCAATGTCCTTGACCTTTTGCGGGCGCGGGCGGCGCGACTCGTAGAGGATACGGTAGGCGTCCAGGCGGATCTCGAAGTAGCTCGTCACGTACGAGAACAAGCCGGAGAGCGGGAACGCCACGGCGAACATGGTCGTGAAGCCGAACTGGAGCACGAGCTCGAGGTAATCGTAGAACGTGCCGATCCAGTCGTACTGCGACAGGAAGAGCTCGCGCTCGGCGGCCGACATCTCCACGGCCGCCTCGTCCGTGCGCTGATAGAACCAGCCCGTGAGGCGGAAGCGGTTGATGTAGGTCCAGATGCGAGGGATCGCCACCTCGGTGAAGTTGCTCGTGATCAGTCGCGAGAGGTACACGATCAGGAACGAGTAGCGCAGCTCCCACATGCAGCTGTACTGGCAGCCTTCGAGGTCGTCCTTGAGGAACGCGACGTAGAAGAGCGCGGCAAAGTTGTTCACGAACTGGAACATGATCGTCTTGACGATGAGACTGTTCTCGTAGTCCGTGTCCGTGCGGTGGTTCTCATTGTCGTTGAGGTAGATCGAGACGTAGTAGAAGATCTTGCCCATGATCGCGATCTGCGCCACGTTGGCCAGCGACGAGATCACCGGGCCAAGCTGCACCTCGTGGTTCATGACGTGGATCGTGAGATCCCTCGCGTCCGATCCGTGCGTGAGATCGTAGCGCAAGTAAAAGATCGCGCACACGATGGCAACGACAACGAGCATGAAGAAGAACGTGACGACCCAGCTGACGGCGACGCGACGGATCTTCTCGCGCGGGTCAAACCAGCGGGTCGGCCGTCCGTCAATCGGCGACGGGATGGGCTCGCCGATGAACTGCGGGCGGAGCTGCTCCACGCCCTCCTCAAAGTCGGTCGTGCCCCAGCGCAGACACGCGCGCGCGTTGTGGCGCTTCCAGTTGGTGAGGTACACAGTCATCCAGATCGTGATGAGCGCACCAAAGATCGGCGACACATAGGAGAACACGCGGCGGTGGAGATCTTCGTCCTTGATCGCAAAGTTGAGGACGCTCGGGATGATGCCGACGACCGCCGGCCACGTGAGCCACTTGGTGCTGTGGCCCAGGAACAAGAAGTAGAGCGCGACCTTGACGCCAAAGTAGTCCCAGACGTCCTCGAACGGCTGATTCATGGGCGCGTTGGTCCAGCGGATCCACTTCTTGGCGAGCCGCTCCTTGACGTCGTTCTCGTGGAGCGGGTAGCAGTCGGCGATCACGCCTTCGTAGAGCAGGCGCTCCAAGTCGCACGCGGCGCCGTACGTGCGATCCGTAATGAGGTGCTCGATGAGCACCATGCGCTCGGTCTTGTTGAAGAGCGAGCCGTTCGGGCCTTTGACCTCAAAGTACTGTTGCGCCTCGGGCTTGCGCGTGTACGGCGCGTAGATGTGCTCGTACGGGTTGTACGGCAACGCGTTCTTGACGTCGCGCAGGCGGAAGGGCTTGATGTTCTGCTCCGGGATGCCGCGCTTGGCCGTGTTCTCGAGGTCCTTGGCGTCCAGCAGCATACGCAGCTTCACCTTCTCGGCCACGCTCTTGAGGCGCTCCTCGGGCGCACGCAGCTTGCAGAAGACGAGCTCCTTGCCGATCGAGTAGAAGAGCTTGGTCTCGAGCCCGGCGGCGCGCAGCTTGAGGATGATGTTGTCGCGCTGGTCTTCCGGGTCCGGGTCGTCGTGCGGTGGGTTCGGGAAGACCATGACGAAATCCCAGTCGTCCTCGGGCGCGGTGCCGCTCACGGCACCGTAACCATTCTTGCCGCCAATGTCAATGGCCACGTCGCGCGCGCTGCCCTGCTTCGAGCCGCTGCGCTTGAACGACATGGCTCGCTCTCAACTGACTAACTGAGGGAGCGAAGTCGTGGAGGGATCCGTTGCGCTGAAGAGCTCCTCGCTGCTGGAGGTGAGCCGTGCGGCTCGCGAGGAGCTCCCGAATCATCTCGAAGTTGCGCGAAGGTAAGGATCGAAGAGACTTGGTCCTGGCTTCAATGCAGGTTGCGTGAAGGTTGATTGAAGTCCCGACACAGATCTTGTAGTCACTCCAACGAGGTTCAGCTACTAAATCTGAACCCATTTGGAGGGAAAAAAGAAGATGAGTTCTCTGAACCCACGTTAGTGACATGTACGGCACTCTTGCGAGGGAGGATTGAAGCTGCTGACATGGTTGGGACAAGCGAAATGGAAATGGATCTCAGCCCTCGCCAGGGAAGGCAAAAAGAGAGTTGTCCCTGCTGCCGCCTTTTGCGACGAAGTTCATCGCGACGGGTATTCACAACTGCGGTGATTCAACACGGCCCATCCATTTGCGTGGGATACGTTTGAACCCACGACTTCTCGACTCGGCGGATGAGATTCACGAACAATCAGAAAGTTTCTCAAGCAGGATCCAGCAAGATGCGACGCCACGTACGCCGTGTAACCGACCATATCGCCTCGTCGCAGTGGTGCAGTATGCCACTGAGCCATGCGGAAACTGTCGCCAGTCTCCTGGGATCGACCTCGAGGTCTGTGCATCCGCCACCTGCTTCAGTCATGGTCCAAATACCAGTCGGTATGGACGGTCAGTGGCTCAGCGACTTTGCGTCGCCGAGCCGTCTGGTCAGTCCAGTTAAACGAGGGGAAGGATTGGTTGCTCGTGGCGTCTGTCTTGTCTGGATAGATCTGTCTCCTCGTCCTCGCTGGTCGTCGACGCCAGACGCCAGTGATCTCGGCGTCTGCGCTGAGTTGCTGAGGTTGCTCCTCCGCATCTCGCCGCGTGAGGCCAGCTGGAGGAGGGGAACCGTGGGTGAGTTTGCGTCAATTCTCTCGGCGATTGGCTCGAGCGAGCTTGTCATCGCCAGAAACGCACGAGCCCGAGGTGACGCCTGCATCGTTGTGGGTTTATGACCCAGGAATCCACCGACGCCTGTTGGGATCCGTCGCTTGGCGCATGAAGGCGATTCGCTGGGACGTTTTGCGGCGAGCCATCGACCAGAAAAAGCCGTCTCAAGGGCAGAGGAGGCCTGCGCTGGTTTGGCTCGATCTTTGTGGGGTTTTTGCGGCGTCCGTTCACAAACGAGGCTGATTCACCACTCATCACCCGCAACATGGCTCGCTGGATCTGGCCCCAACTGAACCAAGCACCGAGGACACCCACAATTGACTCTTACAGGAATCACTTATTATCATAATCATACCAATATGGTCTTTCATCACCATCAATTCATAGAAATATAATCTTGGAAAGAGGTTCTTGGACCTCTCCTGAACCCATTCTGGGTGCTTGAGTCCAGCATCAGCTGCTGGCCTGTCTTATCGACCGCGCGAA
Source organism: Pythium scleroteichum (assembly GCA_023335855.1). NCBI lineage: Eukaryota > Oomycota > Peronosporomycetes > Pythiales > Pythiaceae > Pythium > Pythium scleroteichum. Next base: position 21,658 of record JAADVR010000102.1, read on the forward strand.
CTGACGCAGGCGCCGCTGGTTGGCCAATGGTGACGCCGGGCGCGACGCCCATTGGATCGCGAATCTCCTAATCGGATTTATTTGCAGACACGAAGAAAAAATGGACACTGGTGAGACATCGCCACCTGGCTGGCAGCGCCCTTGCAAGCAGTTCATTACCCAATTGACAGGCTACAGGACGGACCCCAACGCCCTCCACCATTCACCGTCCACCCACCTCCGCGTCCATCCTATTTCCACTGGCGCCGCGACTGGCTGCAGAACTCAATCCGCCACGATGATCAAGAAGTCGCGCACGAGCCTCGCGCTCTCGTTCCTCTCGTCGTCGACCAACTCGACGTCGTCCATGGCCTCGGCGTCGTCGTGCCGCTCGACGTTCCTGGCGTCCACGGCCTTCGGCGGCTGCGAGCCGATCGAAGAGTGGATCTACTGGCAGCGCGACGAGGCCCAGAAGCACTGCTGGACCAAGGTCTACGCCGTGCTGCAGGACGAGTTCCTGCTCTTTTTCCAGCAGGGCTCCAAGATGCCCAGGGCGCTGCTCATGCAGATCGCCGTGGCGACCGTCGAAGTCTCGGGCGACCGCAAGCTGCGCATCGTGGACCCGAACGGAGAAGGACTCGAGATCTATCTCGTCGACGACCTGAGCTTCGAGTCGTGGAAGCAGCGCCTCCAGGACGCCGCGACGCTCACGGCCCACTACTTCCAGTTCTACGCGCTCGACCTCAAGAGCCTCCCGCGCAACAGTGCCCACCGCGGAAGCCTCGTGGCCGCGCGGCGCGTCTCCAAGCGATCGCGATGCAAACAAGCCATCTTGCGGCTCGCGCTCAAGTGGCGCCAGTCGCTCGTGCCAGAAGAGCGCCACACCGTCTGACCGTCCCTCGTCGTCTTTTCCCCCCCTCCTTCGTGCCGTTCCGTATTGGCGTCCCCTTCCCGTCCAAGTTCCAAAACCTCCAATTGCCCCCTATTTATGAGCGTACCATAATACCACATCCACTTCATGGAACCATCATGCACAGAGAATCTTATCGTCCATGTGTATCCTACGACGCCATGGTTCCGCGACGAATATGCGCGATCTGGAGAGGTGGACAGCGAGGCGTGCGACTTGAGACCAGACAGAGCGACAAGCGCCCTTGGGCTTCTGTCGGTTTCGGCCCTCTGCGAGAAAAGATCGAATGAAGGATTCCACGCCGCGGCCTCTCGGCAGCTTCAACTTCGTCGTGACAGGAACACGACACTCCACATAGACGTGAGGCAAGAACACAAAATTTGACGCCGCATGATTCACGGTGCCGCTTCGGGTGGGATCGCAAGTGGGACCTGGCATCTTGTGTAGCATCACACATCTTGACCTCCAGAAAATCTCGATATTATCTATCAGAGGTCGTAGCGGATATAGAAACGAGTCTCTGAATGGCGAGTTGCGAAGGATATGCATTTGCACAAGTATACTGGCCCTTTCCACGAGCAGCTCCGAGTTCGGAGGACAACTGATGACGGAGCTTCTCTGAACATCACAGAGCATTGCTCTGCGCGTTCTCTGTCTGTGGGCATGGAGAGTCCCTAGAAAAGGAGTGGGAGGATGGGGAGTGGACACGGCCCGCTCGGTCGCTCCGTGTCTCGGCGCCACCCGCCGCGAGTCACTGGAAAATGGGCGGCTCGCCAGCCCCTCTCTTTTCTTTCATCCATTCTCTCATTCGCCTCTGGCTTTTCGTGTTGATCACGCAGGTGCGGCGAGTGTCCCACCACCGCTGTAATTGGGCGGACCCCACCGAGCGTCACGTCGTCAGAAGCCAAAACAGTCGGCCCGCTCCTCGGCCCCCCACTCCAAAATCCAGCCATGACCCGTAAACGCTCGCTGCAGACCACTGGCAGCATCCTCTCGAGCGCCTCGACCGAGTCGATCGTGTCGGCCGAGAACTCGGCGCTCGACGCCTTCGCCGGCTCGGTCGAAGGATGGATGTACTGGAAGCGCGACGCGCAGTGCTGGACCAAGGTCTTCGTCGTGCTGCGCAAGCATTTCCTCTGGCTGCTGCGCTCGCCGTCCAACGCCTCGTTCGCCTCGCCGCTCATCCACATGGCCGTCGTGGGCGTCGAGCGCACGACGCTGCGCAGCTTCCTCGTTACAGGCCCCAGCAATGAGTCCATGGATCTCCATCTCTACGACGAGAACGAGGTCTGGACGTGGTTCGACGCACTCGTCGAGGCCGCCGACTGGACGCGCATGTCGCTCGACGAACGCGAGCGGCTCCAGCGCGAAGAGCACGAGTCTCGTCGAAGCCACCTCCCGATCGTGCGACAGTCGTCGTCGGCGTCGTCGCGGCGACCGTCCGTGGACCGCGCGTACCGCGGCACGCTCGTGGTGTACAACGAGGAGCGCAAGAGCAGTCGCTGGCGCCAGTTCTGGCGCTCGCAGAAGCAGTCGTTCCGCAAGACGATCGAGAACGTCGTGGACCGCTTTGAGACGGCCCAGGGCCGCGCAACGCTGTGTTAGGAAGTCTAGTCTGGTCGGTGGTGGTGGCGTCCGCAAGGACGAGCGAGTCAAGATATTTAAAATATCAACGTTTTGGTGTGCATCTCCTCGCATCTCCATGGTTTCCATCTTCTTCCCATACATATTGGGCCTCCCGCGCGTGGCGAATCTCCATTGACGAGATCAGCTTGGATAGCCGCGGCCCCAGTCATTTTTCAGTGGGCGCCAGCTCGGCTTAAATAAAATTCTTACCCTCCAATAGAAACAATTTCAGAAACGAAGTCCCCGCCAGCCTCTCTGTGTCACACAGAGAGAGGCGGCTTGGACTTCGTTTCTGAATTTTGTAGGCGCCTCCCGGTTTCCAGGAACCGCTTCGACTGTTCGATCATCGAACTTTGGTTATCAGTCGAAGTGGCTCCAGAGGATGCGCATCGAACAAAGATCACGCGGCTTCAAAGACCGCGGCGCGCGAGACCTTCAACGACTGGTCACTCGTTGAACTGGCTCGGTTGATTTCATTGTCGCAGAAGCCCACTCCCATGGGGTCCCAACGTCGCGAGCGTTCTCCATTAGTATATCGTACTAAGCATGCGCTCGTTCGGGCAGCGCCGGGCAGGAGGAAGCTGAGCTCAGGCGTTGACCCAGACGCAGACACCACGACAGCTTCGTCAATCGTACGCGATTTGATCACCTATCCAAGGTTAGTCGTGGGCTCGATCCTGACGCCATCTTCTAGGATCCTTCTGCCTGCCCGTGATCCTGTCCATATGCGACCACGACGCGACGCACGTGTCCAGGGATCAGCCGCGAGTGAGTCATGCGTGGGGGGTGGTCTAGGATCTCTCTCTCTGGAGGCACGATCTTGCATGGTCGTCAACCAGATGCATGTATACTGAAATACGATATCTAAATTCACTCAGGAAATGCCCTAAATTTAGGTGGTGAGTGTCCTAGTTTATGGGCTCCCCGACATTCGATAACTGGCGCCAACGCTGGATATGCCGAGCGAGCCCATGTCGCTCGCCGAGATGCGCGAGCAGTTGCGGTCGCTGGAGCGCGAGCGCGACGCGTGGGCCGCGCAGAGACAGGCGCTTCGGCAGCGTGACGAGCTGCTCGAGCGGGCGCGCCAAGCGCGGCGCGCGGAGGTGGCTGCGCCACGCAATCCGCCTGAAACTGCGGAGTCTTCGCCGTCGGTTGCGGCCGCCGAATTGATCGCCAGCAAGGCGGAGAAAACGTGAGTCGGTCGGCTGGCTCGTGTCGATTGAGGTAGTGGCTGATTTCGCTGTGGGTTCTGCAGCGTGGAGGCGCGGAACAAGCGCGAGGAGATCCAGCAGCTGCGCGAGAAGACGCTGCAGCTTCTTAAAGTGGGTCGTGCGAAGCGCTGCTGAGCGGCGATAGTCTCCGTGTGGCTGATGCAAGTGGTTCCTCTAGACGCAGCAGCAAGTCGCGAGCAAGATTACGAGCCAGCTGCGCTCGATCAACGGCAAGAAGAGCGAGTCGGCCGTGACTTCAGCGGCGTCCTCGGTCGCCGGCTCGCGGTCGCCGTCGCCGCCGCCGGAGAAGCCGGCGACGACGCCGACCCGCAAGCATAACAAACTCGTGCTCGTTCCTACGACTGTGAACGCACTCGGGAAGCGGCAACCGGGCAGCGCCGCGGTGCTGGCTCCGCCCGTCTCATATCCACAGTGTGAGCCCTCGGTGGATCCTCTTTGTCTGTGTCTGTTTGTGAAGAGACTGAGGCATTGGTGTTGATCGTTTTGACTAGTTTCGGAGGCAAAAGAACTGGCGGGAGATTCACTGGAGGAGCGAGAAGCCGCTGCGTTACGCGTAGCCGCGCGATATTTCCTGCGTTCAGGCGAGGTGAGGCCGTTCTCTGTGACCTGCAACGAGTGGCTTTCACTCAGCAACTGCGCGATCGTGGCAGAGGATCACTATCATCGCACTCCACGAATCCACGAAGGCATATCTTGGGCGATCGCTGCCCATCGAAGATATCGAGTCGATGCTGGAGCGTCCTGGAACGGTTCTGGACCTGCTTGTCCGAGATGATCTGCGACGATATGAAGAATATCGGGAGAATCAGCCGATCCATATACACAATTCACCGGCTGCCGAATCGATTGGCGCTTCGGTGGAGCAAATTCGGGCGTGGGTCGAAGTCGAGAAAGCTGCGGTCGAAGAGCTCGCGTCGTCGTGGACGGCTGGTTCCCAGTCCGATTCTCGAATCGCCCGACTGAATGGCTCACTAACTGCCCACTCATTCACCAAGCAGTTTGCAGATCAGCGAGTTACCGCGCTGGTAACGATCGAAACGGCGCTGACAAGACTTCTCGGGGCGGCCACAGAACCACCAGCGCCACTTGAGACGGCGTATCCTCACATTTCGCCTGCCCTCCATGAAGCGCAGCAGTGGCTGAAAAACTCTGTGCACCACAAAGATTCACAACTTGCACGAGACTCGGCCAGCTCCTCGTTGCAGGAACTCAAGTTTGATCGTCCATTCGACTTGAATGGGTCTGTGATGAAGCAGGTGGTCCGATCTCGAAAAGGAAAAGGTGTGAAGCGGAGGCGCCACCAGCGAGCGGATCCAATGAAGTAAGTGCCACCTATCATTTGGGTCTACCAGGGCCAGAACTAACTGCCAAGGGCAGGGTTATGTGTATGTACGAACTGAGTGGGGTCTGCAACGACCGAAGCTGCAACTTCCAGCATCAGCGAGACTTCGACGACCCAAGCCTTGAAGCGGACGGTGAAGAGGACGACACAGAAGCTAAGAACGACAGTGACTCACTGGTGACACCTGCCACGAGAACGCTGATGAACCAATTTGTACAACTACGAGAGGAACTCCGGCCACGATGGCCATCATTCGTCGATATCATCAATTATGTAAGTTTCATTCCAGGTCAAGTTCTTGAGTACAGTTATGATTCACCGTTCGGCACTGTGGTTGCTGAAGGGAGAACAAGCAAGCACCCCGAGGATATCCACGAAACAAGTCCATCGTTCAGCTGACGATGCTCCAGTTCTCCCACTGAACGACGAGACTTCTGCGGATAGGCTCACAGCTGATTTTATTGAGCTGGGGAGTCCATTGTCCGAGACAACGAAAGATGCCTTTATTCCATCCTCCAGATATTGCCGAGATGACGAGATGGATGGTGACGAGTTCTCGTCGTCAGTCGCGATGGCGACGTTGGAAGATCATCTTCGGCAAAACCCCGAGGACGTAGACGCGTGGTTGTTGTTGGCGCTTCGTTCGTTGGAGCTGGAGATCTCTTGCAGGTGAGGTTTTCGGAGCGCCTTGATTGTTCTGGTAACTCATGAAATGTGATGTGATAGTGACGAGAACGTTCGACTGTCGCACGCAAATCGACTGCAGAGTGAACTAGAAGAGCTCCACTCCCTTCTCCAGTCTCCATCGTCTGCGTCTCAAATGGCAGTCACTGAAGGCAACGTTGCTCGCAGTCTCCACGTGCTGTCACGCGCGCTCGAAGTGGAAGCCAACGCCTACTGCGAGGAGCCGTGGTTGTTCCACTTGCGTCTCAGCCAGCTCTTGACGAGCAGCCGAGACGTTGATGCCGAGCTGCAAATGACGGAACAAGCGTTAGGCTTCGTGCGTTCGTCGGTCTCTCTCTGGAGGCACTTTCTCTCTCTCCGGTTCTCAGGTCTCCACAGCCTAGACGAGGCTGTGACGATGCACTCGTCCCTGATTCAGGCAATCACGGCCGCGTCGCAACAAGCAAAGCCCCGCCACGTCAAGGACGCGTTTTCTGTGCTGCTGTGTGACGTGACGATCCAGTTTTGTGCAGTGTATTGCGAGGCCAATCGACCGGCGGATGCTTCCAACTTGTTGTGGTCGTTGCTCGAAGGTCGAACCGTCGCCGACACGGGTAGCCACCAGGATACGTCGACGACGAATTCGAGTCTGTGGCAGCAGGCTGTGCGCGACCGGATGCTGGGCGACGATATTCTCGTTCTGTACGTTCTGCACGTCCACATTTCGCTTTTCGGCTCAGTGCCGCTGTGGCTTCGCGAGCGATCGTTCACGACGAGTGACGCTATCAACGTCTATCGCATGCTGCTACCCATCGACCGCAAAGCTGCACAAATCCATGACTCGAGCGAGGCCCTGGAGATATGTAACGCTGCGTGCAACGCCTTCTCCGGCTCGGAGTTCGTCCCACCGGGCATTGAAGTGTTGCGCCACAACTGGATCGTGATCGCCGCGTGTTCTACCGACATCACCAACCCGGAGCGACTTGTGGTGATCACCAAGATCTCCGACGAGGAGCTCGAGCGAGCGACTTTGGTGCCACGCGTAATTACTGCGCTCGCAACGGTCTTTCGAGATCGTTTGGCAAAATCGGACGTGGCGACGCAGCTGATTGAGGAGCTCATGTCGCGATACAAGAGCGTGTCATCTACGCTTCCGGTGAACCACGTTTACCAACGCTTTGGCGAGGCCCTCCACCACTATTTGCTCCACCGACCGGACCACTTTGCTACGGATCCGTTCCACTCCTATTTTCCGACGCTAAAGTTCGTGATTGTTCGGCTGGATGCGATACTACCAACCAAAGACCCAGTTTACTCAAAGCGTGGGTTTAAGAACATTGTCCAAGAGCTCAACGAGAAGGCTCGGCGCGAGATGCTTGTCGTTCTGTTTAGCGCTCTCATCCGCGATACTTTCGAGCACATCGTCAAGTGTCAGCTTGGCGACAACAGCCTCGACAATCCAGACGATCCGGGAAATTCGCGGGGCACTTTAAACGATTCGGATGAGCAGGACATCACTCAGGACACGTACTACCTCGTCGCTCAAGCGCAGCTACTCTGTCAAGTCTGCGGGGCTCGTGCTGCCGTGGATACGCTGGAGATGGTCGTGATGCGAGGCGGCGCGTCCAAGTGGTCTGTGCTCCCACGAGAGTGCCGGCGTATGGTTTGGTCCATGCGGTTCGTGTTGCAGCTGGAGTTACTCAAGCAGGCCGATGAGCTGAGTCCGACTCCAGAGCTGTTTCAACTGCTCGATCGATACCTCGCGGATGTCGGGCCGCAAGGTGATACGTCCCACGCAGCAAGACAACAGATCGCCAACTCGCTAGTTTCAGTGGACGACCAGGCAATCCCCCGAATGGGTGCCACCATTGGCGTGTGCGTCAAGTATGGTGGATTGAACACAGCTATGACGTCGGCCCTGGACAACGAGCTCTTTCGACTCTGCCTCGCAGCCACCCCCGCTCACGAGAGGCCAACTCAGTTTGCTGCGTTCCAGCATCGGTTAGAGATGTATCCACGCTTTCTTCTCGACTTTGCTGGTACGACCGACGGTGTGTTGGACTTTTAGTGGTTCACCATCTAATAACTCGTTGAATTCTGTACAGATGCAGCGCTCCAGGAGAGCGACTGGGGACGCGTGCGCAGTGGCCTGCGCCGAATGGTCTTCCACGACGCATCCAAACCGGTCGACTCGACGACTCTGCGCTCGCTAGTGCTGCTTGAGCTCAAGAACAAGAACGTGCACGGGCTCGCTCACCTCCTTAGCCATCGGCTGAAGACTAATCCGCTGGACGGCGTGACATGGCAGATGATCGGCACGCTGGAAATCTTGTTTGGTGCTAGTAACGAGGCGCGAGTCGACGGCTTCGCCTCTATGCTCGCTAATACGCATGGCGTGGTGATTCCGTTCCGACCAGTTGTCGGAGCCGAACCCAGTGGTTTCGTGGTCGATACAGCACGCGCTGATCTTTCTGGCTCGCTGCTTACGCGCGTGCCTACGCTATCGCTGATGGATCCGAGCCGGTCGCTGGAGACTCTCGACCTCTCCAACAATCTGCTCGTCTCGTTACCGCCAACAATCTGCCGGCTTGCCCGGGTACGCGTGCTGAAACTCTCGGGCAACGCGCTCGCGACGCTGCCGCCTTCGATCGGCCAGCTGACGCAGCTCCACGTGATTGAACTGGCGCACAACAACTTGTCGGCAATTCCAAACGCGTTCTGGGACGGACTCGTTGAGCTGCGCGACGTGGACCTGCGCGCCAACGCACTGAGTCTCATCTCGCCGCGTGTTGTGAAGCTCCAGCACCTCAAGACGCTGCGTGTGCGTGGGAATAATTTCGCGTGGAAAGAGCTGGAGCCGATCGCTGCCAAGCTTCCGGCCGGATGTCGTGTCGACATCGACCCAAGAAGCGACGGAAAGCCCTTGGTGACCAAAGAGACCAAAGAGACAGCTGGCCAAGGTGCTAGCGACAGCACACCCGCTACGACGGAGACAGATCAGCTAAATAGTAGCGATAGCAAGCCCGTGCCCACCGAAAAGGTAGATGGAAAGGATCCGAGTGCGAGACGAAGCGAAACTGTCACGGATGAGTCGAAGCAAGAGGCGGACCAAGACGTGGACATGGAGAATTCCGGAGAGGATCGTCGTGAGGATAATGGATCCACAAGAGAGCCCCCCGTGGAGGACGAACCCAAACCCACCGAAGTGTCGAGCGAGTCGAGCCTCGCCCAAGAGACCAGCGACAAACCCGAGAAGTCAACGCCTGCTGAGTCGTCGACCGCTTCACCCGCTCATGCCGAGGCGAAGCAGTCGCCTACAGACGTAATTGACCTCGAGGACGACAACGACGACGAGAACAAGGAGACCAAGTCCGATGGGACTTCCAAGAGCGATTCCAACGACGACGTGGACATGAGCTCGACGTCGTGCTCCAACGACGCGACGCCTAAAAGCGGAGAAGTGTCGTGGCATGTTGTGCGCTCGATGGTGTCGCTGTCTCGAGATCCGTCTCCCCGCGACCAGGCTCGCCAAGCGAGCGACAACCACGACAACCACGACGACGAAGTCCAGTTCCTCGGCTCATGCACCTACCTGCCGGCCTCCTCGTCGCCGCCATCTTGCCCTCCGTCTGCTTCTTCTGCGAGAAGTGAAGAGAATCGACGGCTCGTGGAGAACGCGCTGCGGCTGCCGACGAACCCGTCCGACTTCACGCCGACCCAGTGGTGGGGGTTCGTGGCCGACCACGTCCCGGAACACACCGACTTCCCGAGCTGCTCGCTGTGCCGGGCGCCCAATGAATCGGGAACCCACCAGCGCTTTGGGTGCCTCAACCTGTGCGTCGCGTGCTTAGAGGTCGCGCTGGACGTGCTCAAGCACCGCATCAAGAACCGTCCACGTTGAAGAAAAAGTCGAGTATCGTAATTTGGCATAATTGTGACGACTATATCCCTAATCATCGCGTAATCAGGCGGACAGTCCGAAAATGATGTGGACCACACTACATTTTGTGTTCTTTGCGGCTTCGGGCACCATCACTCTTACACTGCAACACCCCTGAGCAGCTCCTGAGGGAAGAAGGGCCGAACATGCCGACACCACGCCGGTGCGTGTGGTTAGGAGCGAGAGGGAAGATGGCGGCGCGTGGAGACGGATCGCTAACTAAGTACATGGCCATGGCAGCAGCGCAGCGCGAGGAGCGACGGTCGCGGCCGCGCGGTGCGTTCGCTCGGGTTCCCTGGAAGCATTGCGAATGGAGATGGGACTCATGGTGGCGACTGTAGGGACGAGGATTCCGACGACGCCATGAGCGGGGCGGACGCGTACTGGGACGAGGACGACGGTGCATACGACGACTGGCCGAGCGACGAGGAGGAAGATTGCGAAGACTACGACGACTACGAGAGCGAGGACGATGGCGAGGAGGACGAGGACTATGACTACGAGCCGCGGCGTCGGGATCCGCCGCCAGCGCCGCTCGCGCCGCCGCCGCCCATGCTCTGCAGATTCTTCGTGCTGGGGAAGTGCCGCTACGGCAGTCGCTGTACGTTCTCGCACTCGCTGCCGGCGTCTGCGACCGGCGAGACGCCGGACGAGGCCACGATGGCGACTGTGGCCGCGACCATGGTCGACTGCCCGTTCTTCCAGCGCGGCAACTGCAAGTACGGTCAGTTCTGCCGATTGCGCCACGCGCCATTGCGTACGGACAATCAGCGCGACCATGGGACGACGACAGCTCGCGTCGCAGCTTCATCCCCGGCATGCGCGGCAGCGGAAACAAACCAACAAGAGTTTACGTGCGGAATCTGCTTCGAAGACATCGTCGAGGCAGGCAAGCACTTCGGTCTGCTCAGTTGCGACCATTGCTTCTGTCTCGACTGCCTGCGATCTTGGCGCCAGTCGAAAGATATGGAAGTCGAGGTCACGCGTGCGTGTCCAGCATGCCGCGTACCCAGCAACTACATCGTTCCTTCGCTCAAATTCTGCACGGGCGACGAGAAGACGGCGGTTGTGGACGCGTACAAGCGGCACCTGGCCATTCGCGAGTGCAAGTACTTCAACGGTTTGTTCGGCTCGTGTCCGTTCGGCCCGAACTGCTTCTACGCGCACCGCAACTCGGCCGGAGAGGACGTCAAGCACCTGGATCGCGCGCGGCGTCGACGCCGTAGCGACGCGGACGATCTTCTCTCGGCATTCGGTGGCAGCAGTCGTGGAAGCCGCCGCGGAGGCGGCCGCCGGCCGTACCCAGACGCCTTGTCGAGCATTCTCGATCGCTACAACGAGTTCTTCCGCTTCCTCGAGTCGTTCGAGTGGGACGAGCACGACTTACGACCCGACAGTCGCTGACGAAGAGCCAAGTCGATGTGACAGTTACAAGCGCAGTGGAAACAAACACGAGATGGAGCGATCGAACGTCGGATCTCATTCTAGCCTACGATCGTGGCCCGCGGACGTGGAGCTTGAGGATGCGACGACAATAATCTGATAAAAAATGGTATTAATTTTTGCACGACAGCGGCGACTCCTGAAGTGTCGCGCCAGCGTCTTCTCCCACGGCCACACTCTCGCCTCCAAAAGAGCATGGTGGCGAATACTAGTTCCCCTGCGAAGAAGAAAAAAAAGCACTCGTCTGCAACCGCTAGCAAAGCGGAACCAACACCTCACGATAGCCATGAACGTGCGAGTGACCCAGCCAGCCTGCTTCTCGAGAGGCGGCTCTTCTCGGCCCGCAAGACACGGCGACTAGACTTCAGCGTGGCTGCATCGCCCACGACGAACGTCGCGTCGCTGGTACCGCCCTCGCAAGTGTTCCCTCGCCAGATCTTCGTCCACGAGCACTCGAGCGGCCACCACCTGCAAGAGATGTGGCTCACCAACCACCACATTTCCGTTCTCCCCGCCGAGATCGCCCACTTCCCGCACCTACGCGTGCTCGGACTCGCGGGCAACGCTCTCTCGTCGTTGCCGCCGGAGATCGAACTCTTCACAAACCTTGAGGCGCTCTACCTGGAACGAAACAATCTTCGTGTGATCCCAGAAAGCGTCGTGTTCCCTCGGCAGCTGCGTGACCTGCGGCTTGACCACAACGCGCTCACGTCGTTTCCGCTTCAGATCACGCGGCTGCGGCTTCTCAACCGCCTCGGACTCAGCCACAATCGAATGACGCAGTTGCCGCACGAGATCCGGAGGCTGCTCAACCTCGTGGAGCTGGACGTGGACCACAACCATCTCTCGCTGGATGGCATCCCAAACGAGTCGTTGGCGCGTCTCCAGCACCTCGAACGACTGGGACTCGACGGCAATCGGCTCTCCGAGCGACCGTCGTGCTTGCTGCGCATGCCCAACGCCAGCTACGTTCGCTTGAACGGCAATCGAGAGAGTGATGACTCGGGGGAGATCTCTAGATCGAGTGGGATGCCTCGACGCCACGATGGTTACTACCAGCTCGTGGAAGGCTACCAGCCACACAAACCGCCGTGCCGCGGACTCGACTCGTCGACTCCACACGTTCCCAAGCCGCCGCCAGTTCCGCTGGACGGGGCCGTGCCTTCTCGCGCGCAGAATCTCGTGAACGCGCTGACGTACCGCGAGCCGGTGGCGCTTCTGTGACACGCACGCCGATTGCTTGAACGCACGCAGAAAGGAGTTGAAGCTAGTGATTAAAAAGGCAACAGGAGCACGTCCCACGCGGCCAGAAGGTTCTCTGCGACCGCTTGACTCATCCAGGAGGTGTCTCACACGTCCCATAGAACACACGGCAGACGCCTGAAGCGACCAGGCGAGACACATTTGGTTGACTTCCATGAGGAAGGTCTGGGGGATTTCTGACTTCATTGTGGGAAGAGAGAGGAAAATGTATTGATTGGAGTTAGTTTGGTGTGTGTTCTTTAGTGTCACAGAAAACGAACAGTCCAAATCGGTACAGACTATTTACATATTTAGAGGTGAATCGACCCTTTTATTACAAATCCGGGACTATCTCCTCCATGAAATCACCAAAAGAGTCGGTCTAAATTCAGAACCCACGGACAGTCTTGGAACGAAGCCATCTGGGTTTGGCTCGTAGATCCACTGTGACTCAACTGGCCACCGATCACTTTCGACCGTTTCGACCCCCACCAAATGCAGAGAAATAAACACGTTCAGGCAGTGCTGAATGGCTCTCAGGAGCTCACTGTCTTTCTCGCCGGAGCCACCAATCCCTAACACCACCACTGGTGGTGTTACAGTATGGATGAGTGGGCCAGGTGATCTGTGCCGTCCCCAGCTGGAAGATTAATCACTAGCCTCTATAGATTCATACCCTACCCAATCGTTCCAGCATATTTAAGAATCCTAAAATACACACAAGTATTTCTATCACCTATGAAAACGAATACTTGAACCAATTACAGCTCTCTCACAGCCGATCCAGAGCCTGCTCCAACAAGCCGACGACGAGCAGCTCTCCACGCAACGGAACAGCAGGGCCTTTCGCCAGCTTGCCTCCCTCCTGACCGGCATCTCCATCTCTCTACGCCGCCGCCGCCTGGACGCCGCCACCGCCTGCGAGCCCCGCCCCCTCTCCGCGTGTCCCAGCCGCCCGAGTCGTGCCGAGTCCGGTGGGTACGCTACAAGCGAATCCGCCGGCGCAGCTGCACGCAAATCATCACCCATTGAACGCTGTGTCTCGGCTAAATACGACGACCCCTCGACCGGCCTCTCGCTGAGTCGCGCGCCGCAGTCATATCGTCGTTTGACCTCCCCGACCCGCGCGACCGCCGCGCCAGCTCGGCCATCGTCCTGCTCGAGCACCGCCACTCGTCCATCGTGCCTTACCTCGGCGACCTCGGCGACGACGAGGACGAGGACTACCCCAACACCGGCTCACCGCGCAAGAAGAAGATCAGCGAAGGACACAACCCGCTGCTGCCGCGCCGTCAGGACAACGACACGGTCAACACGTCCGAGAACGACTACTCGATCATGGTGGCCTCGCCCAACGTGCCGCTCAGCGACGGCGCCGCGTCGCCTTCGTCCGGGTCGCGCAACCGCCCGTGGTACATCCGCTTCCGCGCGCTCGAGTTTCTCGTCACCTTTATCATGTTCGGTTGTGCTGGCGCCTTTGCGCTCATGAAGACGCACATGCGTACGTTATCGATGGAGGACCTCTTGTGGACAGGTGCCGTGCTGACTCTTGGTGATGGATGCAACAGGCGAGATCCCGCGTGTCGAGGTGATCATCAGCAAGACACAGACAGTGTACGCGCGTGACCCGACCATCAACCAGAAGAAGCTCGCCGAGCAGGTGCCCATGACGGCGCTCATGATCGGCGCCACGGGCTTCCCGATACTCGTCAACCTCTTCATGAACTACGTGCTGCCAAAGTTCAAGCGGATTCGCGTCATCCCCCACGACACGCGCGACTTTCTGCTGAGCTTGTGCCAGGCCGCCGGCATTTCGCAGCTCATCACGCATTTTATTAAGAACATGACCGGCCGCTTTCGCCCGAGCTTCTACGACATGTGCAAGTGGGACTACTCCAAGGTCTGGGACGGCGTGACCAACCTCTGCCAGGACGAGAAGAAAGAGCTCGAGGGCCGTCGCAGCTTCCCGTCAGGGCACTCGTCGTACGCCTTCGCGACGCTCTTTCTGCTCACGCTGTACCTGCTCGGCCGCTCGCGCATCAACTGCGAGAACCGCGACGAGACCTTGCTGCGCGGCGGCCGCAAGACACTGAAGCTCTTCCTCTGCTTCGCGCCGACGCTGCTGGCTGCGTGGGTCGCCGTGACGCGGTCCGTGGACAACTGGCACCACTATAGCGACATCCTGGTACGGTGTTCTGGTTGGCGTCGTGTGAAAATTATTTTTTTCTGATGTTTTGTGGTCTTTCCAGGCTGGCAGCATCATCGGTGTGCTCGCAGCGGGCTTCGGCTACAGCTACAACTACGGCTCGGTCTTCAACTGGGAGGCGGCCGGCGTGCCGTACGAGGAGGCCCACATCCGTCGCAAGGTAAGAAAGCTGAAACTCAAGAGCATAAGTGTCAAGTCGGTGTACAATTAATTGGCTTACCAATTATTTCTGTTCCTGCAGAAGCGAGACCACGACCTCATGGAAGCCAGCCTCACGCTTCTCCACAGCTCCGCGGACATGCACGGCGCGCCCACGAGCCACAGTGGCGCGTCCTACGCGACGGCCAAGACGGCGCCGGCGAGCCGCAAGGGCGACATCTCCATCCACATCCAATAGAAGAACGTAGACTCCGTGGTGTTCATCTCGATTATTTTTTATCAACTGATAAAAAATTTGGTGTATTGTATGTGGACCACAATTGGCGCCAACGTTGGAGCTGAGCTGCTCGTGACTGGAGCCAAAATGGAGTGACCATTCCCTTGTCAATGACGCTCGCGACTGTGGACGCCACGCTGCCGCGATGGCTCGGCTACGAGAAGGAGATCGTCGAGGAGCTCCACGCGCAGCAGGACGGGCTGCTGGTCATGGCGCGCGGGCTCGGCGTGCAGCGCCTGCTCGCGTACTTTATCCGGCTCTACTCGTCACCCAAGGCGCTCGTGCTCTGCCTGAACGTGAGCGAGGAGGTGCCACTCTTCACGCAGCTCGTGCTCTCGCTCGGACTCGACCGCAAGTTCTTGCCCAAGGTGCTGGACGCCAAGAGCTCGACGGCCGAGCGCGAGCAGCTCTATCGACACGGCGGGTGCTTCTTCGTGACTTCGCGCGTGCTCGTGGTGGACCTGCTCAACAAGAAGCTCGACGCCAAGCGCGTCACGGGCATGCTCGTGCATGACGCGCACCGTGTGACCGAGACGTCGATCGAGGCGTTCATCATCCGACTCTACCGCGAAGAGAACCGCGATGGGTTCATCAAGGCCTTCTCGGACGACACGGGTGCGCTGGCTGGCGGGTTCAACAAGATGGAGCAGGTGCTCAAGCACTTGTACGTGCGCCACGTGATGCTCTTTCCTCGTTTCCACGTCGCGATCCACGCGTGTCTCGAGAAGACACAGCCCGACGTGTACGAGATCGAGGTCGCGTTCTCGCCCAAGATGAAGCAAATGCAGGAGGCCATCCTCGTGGCCATGGAAGCCACGATGAAAGAGCTCCAGCGCAGCTCCAAGGCGATCGACGCCGCCGAGCTCACGATGGACAAGGCGCTGACCAAGTCGTTCGGCACCAACATCCGCCGACAGCTCGACCCGGTCTGGCACAAACTGCCGCCCAAGACCAAGCAGCTCGTGGGTGATCTCACGACGCTCAAGCAACTGCTCTCGTACCTGCCGCGGTACGACGCCATCTCCTACTACTCGTTCCTGCTCAACCACCAGACGATGAACGGCCAGCAGCGGTTCCCGTCGGCGTGGCTCTTCACGGAGGCCGCTGACCGGCTTCTCACAGCAGCGAAAGACCGATTCTACCAGATCGTGGATAAGACAACTCGCGCGCCAGTCAACACGAGACGCCTCGGCGCCGCCAGCGACGCGCCGAGCGTGCTCAAGACTGCTGAGCTCCAGCTCACGCTCGAAGGCAACCCCAAGTGGGACGCACTTGTGCAGATCCTAGACGAGGTTCGCACGGAACAGCAGCAGCAGGAAGTGAACCAGCGCGGCGGCGGCGCGAGCGTGCTGGTCATGGTGAAGGGCGAACGCACGTGCGCTCAATTGCGAGAGTTCCTCGCTCTCGGAGGGCGCGAGATGATGCGGCGGCGGTTCGGCCACTACCTCTTGCAGCGCGAAGCTGCGATCCGCAAGAAAGGCGGGCCAAAGTCAAGCCTCGGAGCCGAGCAACAGATGCTCTTGGATGCTGCGGCGGCGTTTCGTGCAAATGAGACGGCATTCCAAGCCGAGGCGAGCCACACTGTCGCTGCGACGTCGACTAATGGTGCGAAGAAAGCGAACGGTAAGGGCAAGAAACGGATGATCGAGAACGTGACCGGCGAGGCGGCAATGGCAGCGCCAGAAATGGCGAGTTTCGGTATGTCGCTCGAGGAGCTGCAAGCGCTCACCGCGGTGGAGGACGCGCGGGCTCGCAACAAGAGGCAGCTGCTGACCAGCGCTGGCAATGGGAGCAAGGCATCGTCCTCGTCCTCTACTGGACTTAGCATCGAGCTCGTGGACCGAGCCGACCAGGTCGTGTTATGCACCTACGACCAGGCCAAACAGCACGGCCACGGCGCAAGCGCTCTTCTCCAAGATGTGCAGCCATCCTGCGTCGTTCTGTACGAACCGGACATGGCGTTTATCCGTGAGCTCGAGGTCTTCCACGCGATGCAGTCAGGGTCCCACCAGAAGCTCGAGATCTACTTCATGATGTACGATGAGAGTGCCGAGCTGCAGGCATATTTGAGCGAGATCCAACGAGAGAAGCGGTCGTTCGAGACGCTCATCCACCAGAAGGCCCACCTCATGATGCCGGCGAGCGTCTACGACGTGCCGCACCACGTCAAGGCCGCGCAGCTGCAGGTACCTCAGTACAGCATGGACACTCGCACCAACTCACAGGGCCGCACTACCCGACTCCAGCGTCCTGGCGTCAAGGTCGTGGTCGACGTGCGCGAGTTCCGAAGTGCGTTACCGTCGATGCTCCACAAAGATGGTCTCCTTGTACAACCCGTGACTCTCGAGATCGGCGACTACATTCTGTCGCCACAGATCTGCGTCGAGCGCAAGAGCATTAGCGATCTCTTCGGCTCGCTCAATTCCGGTCGGCTCTTCAACCAGGCCGAGAACATGGGTCGCTACTACGAACTGCCCGTGCTGCTGATCGAGTTCAGCCAGGGCAAGGCCTTCTCGCTGCAGGACGCGTCGGAGATCGGCAGTGAAATTAGCGCGTCGAATATCGTCTCCAAGCTCACGCTGCTGGTTCTCCACTTCCCCAACCTCCGCATCCTCTGGTCGCGGTCGCCTCATGCGACGGTGGACCTGTTCAAGGCGATCAAGAAGAACCAGCCCGAGCCCGACCTCGAAACTGCGCAGGCCATTGGCACTGGTGGCGAGACCGCTACACGAGACGGTGAGGAAGGGCTTGCCAGTTCGTATTATAATACCAATTCGATGGACGTGCTCCGCAAGCTGCCTGGGATCAACGACCACAACTACCGCAAGGTGCTCGGCCGCGTCAAGAATCTCGCCCAGCTCGCGAATCTTTCGCTTGAAGATCTCAACGACATTCTGGGCAAAGTGTGTGCCAAGAAGCTCTACACATTCTTCCATTCGGGTTTGTAGAAGCCTGCCTCCTGATATTATAAACCTCTTAACTCATGGGTTGATTTCAATTTTTGCATTTATTTTTTTCGTTCAGCGGGGAGAATCTGGCCCAGACAACCACGGCTTGAGGTCGTGCTCGCGGGCGAGAGAACGGCACACACTCGGGGCCAAGCCATTTAGAACTTGAAGACCTGCTTGGATGTGTACTGGAGCTCCTTGAGCAGGCCCTGGAGGTCGCCCTGGGTTTTGTCCTTGGCCTTGTCGCCCGAGATGTGGTACATCATCGGCGGCGGACCGCAGACGCAGATGAGGTGCTCATCCGACGGCTCGGGCATGAACTCCTCGATCATTTCCTTGGACACGAAGCCCGTGAGCCCCGTCCAGGCCTCGCTCGGGTTGTTGAGCACATGGACGACCTTGAACTGCGGGTAGAGGTACTGGAGCGCGTCGAGCTCGCTGCGCAGCAGAATGTCGTGCTCGGTCTGGTTGGCGAAGATCAGCGTGACCTCGGTGTGGTCGGCCGGGTTGCGGCAGATCGTCTTGATGAGCTGGAGCATGGGCGTGATGCCCGAGCCGCCGGCGATAAGGCCAAGCTTCTTGAACGAGTTGGGCTCGTACTTGAACTTGAGGAGCGGGCCCTTCATCTCGAGCTCGTCGCCTTCCTTGAGCTCGACGATGTGCTTGCTCAAGAGGCCCGTCGGGTAGCCCTTGACCACGAGCTCGAGGAAGCCGAGCTCGTCGTTTAGGTTGGTCGGCGTGTACGGACGCACGACGGCCTTGCCGTTGATGTTGGCCTTCGCGACCAGCAAGCCGGCGGTCGTGATGCCCATGGCGTAGTCGTCGCCCGGCAGCGCGAACGTGATGCGCTTGGTGTTGGGCGAGAGCGTCTCGACCTTGCGCACCTTGAACGCGCGGAACTCTTTGGGCGAGAGCGCCACTTTGGGCTCGTCGCCCTCGCAGCGCGCGGCAAGACCGAAGCTCGCGGCGCCTAGCGCGGCCGAGACAAAGGCCGCCTGGGCACGAGGGAAGCGCAGGATCGTCCACATGGCCTCGAGGGAACGGCGGCGATTTTGGCGGTGGTGGTGTGGGGTGAATGCGCTGGCGAGCAGGTCCGATGGGCGGACGACGACGCAGGACGAGAAGGAGTGTGGACCACATGAAAAACCGTGAAAGAGTGACGAGGGTGGAGATTGTGACACGCGGGACCATGAAGACGAGCAGGCTGCTCGTCTTCGTCATGAGCTGCTCAGCAGCTCATGACGACCGTGGCGCTTGTGTGGGGCAGGTCTTCATGCTGTAGTAGGGCTCTGTTTGTCGCGACTACCATCATTCTTTTGTCTTGCTGTGGCTGCTGTGAATGGAGCGAGAAGGGAATGATGAGCGAGAGAGGATTGACAGCCCAAAGAGAACCGATCGCATTGAGTTTCCGCTTAACCACGCATGCAGCTCCGCCGCTTGCGGATGGATCCTGATGGCACGCGAATGCCGCGAGGTATCAGGACTTCCGACCGCGCGCTGGGAGGCTGCACAGCGCTGTTGAGATGGCCCACCATTTACGCCGAGTCGGCGATGGTGACCTCGACCTCGACTCCAGGCTCGATCGAGATGGACGTGATCTGCTTGACGATGTCCGACGGCGCGTGGAGGTCGATGATGCGCTTGTGGATGCGCATCTCGAAGCGGTCCCAGGTGTTGGTACCCTCACCACACGGCGACTTGCGCGTCGTGAGGCGCAGGATCTTGGTCGGCAGACGCACCGGGCCCGAGACCTTGAGGTTCTTGTCCACGGCGCCGCGCTTGAGGTCCGCGCAGACCTTCTCGAGGTTCTTCACGTTGCGGCTCGTGAGCGTGATGCGGATGCGGTGGATGCGGGTCTCCTCCGCTTCGACGGTCTTCGGCTTGACAAGAGACATCTTGGATCGAGGGCTGCAGCACCATCGTCGTCAGCATCCCCCCACGTCCACAGACAGCACCGAGAGGCTCGCGCAGCACATACCAGTAAGAAAGTTTGGTCTCAGACTGTCGGTAACCTGAATCCAAAATATGCCATCGCCATGGCCCATGGAGCTGCTCGCAAGCCACTGCCACTTGGTTGGCCAGCGCTGTTCGGCACGTAAAACCCTACATACAAGGTTGAAACGATCCCCCGATCGAACTTTATATTTGAGGTTTTACTCCACAAAAAAGGTAAGGTTAAACCAGCAAGGGCATTAAGTTTGGGTTCGTCCGTTACGGTAAGTTTGGGATTTTCAACCTGGCCAGAAAACGGCCATCTCGGTTCAATGGGCGAATTGACGTTGACACGACACGAAGGCTATTTGCGAAAGCACCTCGCGACCGCGCTGGAAGAACATGTCGGCGGCGGGCTCTGGCGGGAGCGCCACAGCGCCCGGCTCAGCCGCGAGCGGCGCGTTGAGGCCGCTGACCGTCTGCCTTGGCATGAGCGTCGCCATGCTCGCGAGCGTGCAGCTCTCGCGGCGCAATCACCAGTTTTGGCAGAGCTTCCGCGGCCACGCGACGCTGGCCTCGGGCCCGCGCACGCTGCCGCGGCGCCGCATCGGCGTCAGCGGAGACGCGCGCAATGCAGTGGAGACCTCGGCAGAGGCATTCGAGCTGGACGCGCGGCCGCGGTTCCTCGAGTGCGTGCAACAGCTGCGGCAGGTCGACTCGGCGCGCGTCTCCAAGGAAACCATCACGGTCGTGCAGGTACGCACGTGCGTGTCGGCGTTGGCTATGGCGCGTGGGTTGTGACGGAAGTGGTCGGCGGTGTAGTTCAACATCCTGGCGAGTAATCTGGCGACGCGGAACCATTTTCCGTACGTGGTCGACGCGAGTTTGAACTGGGACAACCGCAAGATGACGCTGCTGCGGCAGCTGCAAGAGCTCGACGCCGACGTCGTGTGCCTTGAAGAGCTGAGCGACTACTGGACGTAGGTGGACTGCGAGAGGCGATTAGCGTATGGGGAAATGATCGACTTTAACACTGCGGTCGTGGGTTTAGGTTCTTCAAGCCGGAGCTCTATGATCTTGGCTACGACAGCGTCTTCGTCAAGCGCCCATCGATCCACGTGTCGACGTGGTCGGGCGAGAAGAAGCAGGACGGATGCGGCATCTTCTACAAGAAGGACAAGTTCGAGCTGAAAGAGTGCGAGAGCGTCAACTTCCACGACCCCCACGACCGCGTCGCGATGCTGGCGCTGCTCAAGATGCGCCACTTTGCGCAGTACGTGCTCGTGGGCTGCACACATCTCTGGTGGAACCCCAAGTACGTTCCATTAGTCGAAGGGCGATTGTAGTTGGAGTTCCGTGCTGACGGTGTCACGCAACAGGAAAGTTGACCATCAGATGGCTGAGATCTTTGAGCTCGAAGAAGAAATCATCCGGATGAGTAGCGACGTGAAAGACAAGTACGAAGACGATTTGGCAGCGACTGTCACGGGGCGAGATAGCGTGCCGGTGCGAATCCAACTCTGCATGCGAATGAGCTCTCGGCTGAGGTGCTGACTTCCAGCTGTGATTATATTGAACAGATCATCATTTGTGGAGATTTCAACAATTCGCCCGAGTCTCCGCTGTACGAGTACATGGAAAACTCGTTTATGCAGAAGCCCAATGTGGAAGGCACGATCGAGGCGTTCCGCAGCGCCTACGCCGACTACAACGAGAACACCCGACTAAACCGACCAAACGATCCGCCGCTGCCCGAGCTGCCCGAAGGCAAGAAAGACGAACCGCCACACACGACCGTCAACTTTCGTCGCTGCTGGACGATCGACTACATTTGGCACTCAACGAGCGGGCTCGTCCCCACTCGCGTGCTCGAGATCCCGTCCGAGGCCGTCCTGCGAAGCGAGGAAGGACCTCCGGACTGGTTCAACCGACTCGCGATGCTCGACAGCTACAGCAAGCTCGGTCGACTACCGAGCGGCTTCCAAGGCAACCACAACGGCATCCCGAACTCGCGGTTCGGCAGCGACCACGTGCCGATCATGGCCGAATTCGCGTTCGTCGGGCCACCGTCCAGAGCGTTTGCTTCGCTCGGCGAGGACGACGAGAAGCAGAGCCACGCGTGGGAGGAAGACGACGAGACCAAAGTCTAAACGATCCCAAATAGTAGTGCAGTCGTTGTCGTTCGAGCGTGGGTTTGATACGGTTGTGCGTCGAACCTGCGGTGGTCGTCGTTGCTGTTCGAGAAGCCTGTTCTCAACAACAGTTACCGTACTTCAATACGGTATAATGTGTTCCGCCCATCACTGACGTCGGCAGAGAGAAACTCTTGGGAAAATGCGGCTACCTCCTCAGCAGGTCCGTTTAATTGGCGTCCACTTGAGACGAGCCACCTCGCTCATGCTCGCTGCTGACAGCCCCGGCAGGTCTCGACGTGGCAGCTCGCGGCCGGCGGGCTGCAGCGCAAGTGGAAGGGCATCAAGCAGCGCACGGCGTGGCGCTTCAAGACGCTCAAGGACCGCGAGGCGGCCGTGGTCTTCAGCGCCGACGCGCAGAAGGAGAAGGAGATCCACTTCAAGCCGCGCACGAACCGCTTCGCAGACGACCCGCTCGCGTGCCACAACGTGCTCGCGCGCGCATCGCCCGAGAGCCTCAACGGCATCCTCGGCGCCACGTCGCCGCAAGACTCGAGCCAGTTTTGCAAGACCATGACGGGCTTCATGCTCCACTCGTGCCCGCCGCTCATGCGCGCGCGCATCCTCGAGGTCATCGCGTACAAGCGGCTCGAGGACATTACTGTGGCCAACCGCGCGGTCATCATCCGCGCCATCCAGCGCTGTCTGCTCTCGCCGCTCCACACCGAGAAGGCCGTGCTCCACGCTGCAGCGTGTAACATTCTCAAGTCGACGTACGGGAAAGAGCTGTCACTACTGAAGGAGCAGATCCACTCGGACGATGATATGCTCGTGGACGAAGCGACGACCGACGAGCCTGAGACGGAGCCGAGCGAACCCAGCGAATCGCTTGTAGGGCAAACCGACGACGCCGACTTGCCGAACTCGGGCGACCTCAGTCAGCTGCTCTACGGCAACAAGAACGTGACGGAAGTGGTCCAGGTCATGCAGCACATCGCGGTCGAGTCGCTCAAAGTCAAGGAGGAGACGCCGAATCTCGTCAAAGTCGTCAGCGATATCGACGACACGCTGTATCCAGGATGGCTCGACCGCCGTTACCCACTGCACGTGCCGTATCCAGGGGTTTCGGAACTGTACGCACGAATTTCGAGAGGTATTCGGGACGATTCCAGCAAGGCCCTGCCTCCTCCGATCACGTTCCTCACCGCTCGGCCGCGTGGGTGGCTAAGCATGGGGCGATACCTCACGGTGCAGCACTTGAGAAGCCTCGGCGTTCCAAACGCCACAGTTCTCCATGGTTCCGTGAAGGGCCTCGTCAGCAGCAAAAAGATTGCCGAGTGAGTGTTGTGGATAGAATCTGGGTGCTTCAGATCACTGACAATGCTGGTTTGCGTCACAGGGTCAAGCTCGAAAACTTCACACGATTTGCGTCTCTGTTCCCCGAATTTAATTTCGTCTTCTTCGGGGACTCGGGTCAGGGCGACGTACTCCTCGCGTCGCGGCTACTGGACGCGTTCCCACAACAAGTACTGGCCACGTTCATCCACGACGTAAACCCTGGAATCGAGAAAACCGGTGATGGCGGTTTGAAACAAGCCTATCAGTCGTAAGAGATGGATTGATCGCGTGGGGTGGCACGGAACGCGGATACTGACAATCAGTTTTATTACGATTTCCAGACAGGGCGTCGAGTTCTTTTCGACATATCCAGGCGCAGGGTTTATCGCCCACAACAAAGGACTGATCTCTCGTGATGACCTACTCGCCGTCAAGGAAAGCGCTCAAGAAGAACTGGCGAGCCTGCCGTTCGTCGGCGCCGACGCTAGCACCAAGAAAAGCGAACGAGTCCGCGAGCTGGAACACGACACGGCGCGTATCTTGCAGGCTTTACAGGAACAACGATGAGACGCAAAGGGCTCGATTTATAGCTTCGGCACAGAGCTGCGACGCACCTCCTCAAGGCAACACCTACAGTCGAGCTCTTAAACACGAGTACCTCATCACAGTCGCAGCAAATGGCTTGCGTATGTCGACGCAGTTCTGCGATGGTCCCTTGGTTGAGACCTGAAAGCCAGACCCGGGATGACCCAAGTTTGCCTCTCAGCTCGTGTTCTTAATGTACTCACGGACACTACAGTACCGGGTTATCCTCCCGCTATAGGACTCGACATACCTAGCGACTTGGCTCACCGAAGCCTTCGCCGATAGGCACACAGGGCTCTCCCCCTCGCCCACGGCGAATGCGTTTCGTTTTCTCACGAGCAGCTTCCAAACGGTCTTCTAACGGTGAAACGGGTCCCGGTTGTCGGACCCACAGTCCGACTTGCTTTTTGCACATAATTCGTCCAATCAAAATCATCGAGCTATAGAGACAAGCCAATCACCGTCGTGGATGGATCCTCTCCAGCCAATCATTGATCAGTCAATTGCCAACAGCGACGGAAGGAAGTTCCGCATGACCCCAGAAGAGATCGCGGCCAAGCAGCGCATGCTGCGGCTGTGGAACGCGCTCAGCGGCGCCGTCACGATCGTCACGACCGACTCGTACGTGTCGACCGCCTTGTCTCACATTCGTTGGCTGACGTTGAATGGATCGGCGTAGAACGGTCGCGCGCGCCGCGTCCATCGCCGCGAACGGCTCGCAGTCGCTCTTCGCGACGACGCAGCTGGAGACGCCGCTGGGCACGTACCCGAGCGCCGTGCTTCGCGCCGGAGACGTCGTGGAGATCAGCGCGACCCTCTCGCGCCAGCAGCTCCGAGAGCTGTTGGCCGACGACCGATGAAAGAAAAAGAAAGATTCTTTCGTAGAGAAGCGTGGCGATTACGAGATCTCTTCATCAGGCGCCTGCGCGCAGAATAAATAAGATGGCTGACTAACATGCTACAACTAGTTGGGAGGCCGGAGGGGTTTCGTTGGCTCAGAGACGCAGGATGGCCGTGCGCTGCTCGATCTCCCCGGGCGAGTGCTTGCCGTTGCTCGCGTAGAACGGTCGGTTGTACGCCTCTCGCTGCGCCGTCGGTGACTGCATCTGGTGGCCGGCGAGAGGCATCGGCGGCTGCATCTGGCGGCTGTGGAGCGCCGAGGGTGACTGCAACTGGTGGCCGTTGAACCCCATGGGCGAGTCATTGGCCATGACGTGGGTGCGAGGCATAAGCGACGGCAGGTGCGGTGGCAACGGCGAGGACATCTTCTCTTCGCCACCGGGCGACGCGCCGCCGTAGCGGTAGAGCGAGTCCAGTCGCGGCAGCGGCCAGTCCTTGATGAGATGGCGAATCGACTGCTCGACACGCGACTGGAATCGGCGCACGATCGCGCGCGATAGCTCGGGCGTGACCATCGTGTACTTGAGCGCCGTGCGGTTGAGCAAGTCCACGAGCTCGTCAAAGCCCATGAGAATACCCAAGTCGGCTCGCGCGTGGATGACGCGCACGATGCCGGCCTCGTCTTCAAATGGGATGTAGTTCTCGAGCGGCGGCGCCTGCTCTTCCTTGAGCGCGCGCTTCTTGACACGACGATGGAGCGCGGCAAAGTGGACGCCGAACGCCTTGGCGGCATTGCGCAGACTCATGCCGTGCACTTCGACGGCGTCCATGGCCTTTTCCCACGTCTCGGGCGAGACCGTGTTGCTCTGCCTGCAGCGCTTCTCGTCGGCCGCCATGGACGCCATGCGCTTTCCTCGTTCGTGGCTTTCGCGGTGGTGCTCGCTCTCGCTCTCGGACGTGCTGTCGACCTGGTTACTAGCCGGTCGCGGGTAGTACTCGTACGGCGACGACGAGGCCGTCGATGAATGAGACGAGGTAGCTCCCGTGCTGTTGCTGCTGATTGTATACGGATCGTTGGTGGTCGCGATCTTGAGCCCACTGGGCTTGGCAAACTCCAGCGGCATCGCCGCGCCGTTGGTGCGCAGCGGAGGCGGCGGCACGGGCTGCTTCTGGGCCATGGGCGGCGGCAGCGGCGGCCGCGGCGACGGCGGGCCCACGAGTCCGTGGACGCGCTTGAAGTTGGAGATCCAGCGGTTGAGCGGGAAATCGCTCGGGATGTCGCGGCGGCCGTCCTGGCTCGCGATCGTGCGCACGACGTAGCGCACGTCGTCAGGCGAGACGTCTCCTTCGTGGAGGAACTGCTCGCGCAGCACGAGCAGCGCCTCTTCCTCTTCGAGCGGCGAGAGCTGGAAGTCCTCTTTGAAGCGCGACGGCTGGTTGGTCATGTAGCGCCCGCGCACGCGGCGGTGCAGCGACATGTGGTGCACGCCGTAGAGCTGCGCGGCGCGGCGCAGACTCATCTTTTGCACGGTCACGGCGTGGATGGCCTGCGCCCAGACCTTCTCGCTCACGAAACTGGAGCGAGGCATGTCGGATCCGACAGCGGTTAGTCCTCGCGTGGTTAGGCCTCCGAAAAACTGGCTTGGCCTGGTCAGTTTGGACACGGGCAGCGTCGGATGTGGAGTAGTCTCCGAGTGTATCGTTGGGCGTGTTGCGGTGCGTGTCGCGAAATGGCTTGTGGCCGAAAGTTAGACCAGCAAATTGCTGTGGATGTGTTTGGGGAGGGCGACAGGGGTCAGCTGGAGGAGCTGTGGATAGAGGCTAGGGTAGGAGGAGGAGAAAGAAACAACCGCAAAGGAACGCGACAGAACATCAGCAGAACAAAAGGAGGGGCGACATCTGTCTCCATCGATATGATTGGGCGAAGATGTAAAATGAGCAGATGTGATTGGCTGAATTGTACACTCAATCGGCAGAGTCGTCCCTCTCACTTTGGAGTCAACAGGCGCGCAAAGAAACGGAAAGCTAACCGAGTCCGACTGTTGGCGCTGATGAACGCAAAATCGCTGTGGTTTTCTTAACGACGAAATCCGCGCGTTCTCTTGACATACAACGTCAACCTCGGCATCTAGGTAGCTCCTCACACTGCCTCTCAATCCTTGTGCGAGGTCTATAGCTTATGATGATGCAGATTCACTTGAAAGCTGAGTGCAGGACCACCTAGGTTTTGTGAAGTTTGGCTGTTGAACTCCTTTTATTTCTTTTCATGGCTCGAGCGTGTTTCCTATCGTGACTTGTTCCAAACGGCATCTATTTGTGTGGAACAATTTGGTTGCCGTGTAAACTACAAAGTCGCGCCTGCTCTCACCAAGCTCCCACCAAGCGCCAGCGAAAAGGTTCCGATTTTTGAACAAAGGAACGCTGCTGCGAAACTTGAAGAACGACTCGTACGTACGCCCTCGCCTGGCGTGCCGTCTATTGGTAAGGAGGAACGACCTGCCACGATACAGCGGCGGCGCGGCAAAACCATGCGCCGGCACGATCGGCTCTGGCGTTGGGTTTTCTATGGGTTCAATTCCAGCCAGAGGACAGTATGCGAACGAACACGTTTCAAGCGAAACAATCGCCGAAGTCGGCGGTGTTCGTTGGCGCTCCGACCATCCACTGCAGTTGAGTAGGCTCTTCAGGGCTAGGGTAGGACCCTCGCCGTTCATCCTCATCGAGCGCTTATACAGATCCAGGCGGATTGAAGTTGGAATACATAGAAGGTTATAAATTATGGAGATGGAATTCAACATAAAAATGAAATATGTTGATCTATTTTTTCAAAGAACTAAAGTATACGGGTAGTCTACCACGAGTGATTCCTGTATATATACAAAGAAACGAAGCAGCTGTGGACTAGTGGTCGGCGGGCGACGCTGACGCGGCCAGAAATGTCGGTTGAAAGAGAACCGACGCCAACAGAACGCAAGAAAACAGAGGGGCAAAGACGAGCGTCTGCCTCATCAAAATGTCATAGCATTGGTCTCGTGTACCGCTGCGGCGGTACCTCACGGCCTCCCAGCCCCGTGCAGGCTCGGTTTCTCCTGCGCCTTGCTGCTGCTGAGGCCGCGGCTTCCTTGGCTTCATCCGACCTGATCCCGTCACCGTCGGACCCTTTCGCTCTGTGTTAAACAGCCGAGCTGCAACTGCGTCACGTCGGAACAGCAGGGACGAACGGCGTTCGCAGTTGCTGTTGCGTGAGCTCTTTAGAAAAAATGCCGAATTTAGGCCGAGGCATTGCGTGGCTCGACGATGAGCGCCGCTGTCTTGTACCACTGCTCGACGCGCGAGCCTTCGTTGCCGTAGTCATCGGGATAGTCCTCGCCGTCAAAATCCACGTCAGCGAACACGCCGGCGGGAGCGATGGTGTCGAAGAGGTCGGCTTGAACACAGGAGACCTTGATACGGTCGTTCTCGCCGTGCTTGATCCACGGACTCAGCAGTTCGACGGTCTTTTCATCGTCTTCCTCTTCCATGCCGTCCATCGTGTGCGTGTACTTGACGCGGCTGAGATACAACGAACACAGACCGTCGCTCTCTTGGCAAAACCGCACGAGCGCTTGAGCGACGACGCGATCGCGGCCTTTCAGCAGCTCGAAGGAGAGACCCGAGTGTGTGTACTTGTGGTCGAGCACAAAGACCAGGCGGAGGGAGCGTGGCTCGGGAGGGGTTGGTGGCTCCTCACTTAAACGTCGGCGCTTGTTGCTCGGAGGGGGCTTTTTTTCCTCGGGCTTGAAAAAATCGGAAAGCGCGGTTCGCAGTTGAGAGTACAGCGCGTGGTTACCGCCAGCCTGTGGGACGCGAGAAACCCCAGCTTGGACGACGAGGTTGTAGGTGAGGCACAGACGGTAACCGCTTCGGACAGGCGGAACTTAGTGCTCGCAATCTCCATAGAACGCTGCGTACTTGAGATCGAACGGGTTTATACTCGCCGGATCCCAGCTCGTCGGAGAACCCGACGCATGGCTCAGCGGGTGTACTACGAGCTCGCCGCCTTCGAAATGGCCCGGCAGCACGATCACGAGCGTGCCAGACATGCCCACTTCCTTCTCCGTGTCTCTGTGCCTCGTAAACACGCCACCGGTCTCGTAGAGCAGCATCTTGTACACCTTGGCCTCGTACTTGGTGTGCTCACCGAGACCATCGGCAGCCGCAGCGACTCGACGATCTCGTTCACGAGCTCGGTCCAGTTGGCGTTGCGCAGCTCGATCTCGTCGGCATTAAGCTCCCACGTGTTGCGCACGGCCGTGTCCACCAGCGCCTGTTCGCCGCGACCAAACGGCGCGAGCCGACATTTCTCTACGAGCGCCGCGGCCGTGAGCTCAGTCAGCGGCAGTGCGACCTCGCCGACGCCCGCAACCGCCAAGCCGGGCAGCGGGAACCGCGCGAAGGAGCCGGAGGCGGAGCTCGCGCCCGGCGGCTCCGCTTTGGCGAGCGCACGCGAGCGCACGCGAGACCGCCACGAGCCGCGCGTCGTAGTCTCCTTCCTCCTCCTCCTCCGCCTCCTCTTCCTCCTCTTCCTCGTGGTCCTCGTCCGGATGCCTCGACATGGCGGTGTTGAATGTTGCTGTCAGAATCTCGCGCGCTTTTATCCTTCCATAATCTATTGATCTATTTAGTACGATATAATCAACGGCCGCATCTTATTTCATGAAATATTCATATCTCAGAAGGCTCGCTTCGTGCAACATTCGGCTGCAATCTCCAACCCACAGCCTTCGTGCGACCTTCCGCGAACAAGTTCAACTCTCATGCCATCAGGAACATCTTCATGGGCCGTCATCCCCAAAACGTGAGTATCAACCCATCAAATTTGCTCACATTATGTCTACTTTGGCAAGTGTATATACGCACATGTTGCCCAAATGGTCCGCTCGGTGGGTTCACAAGAGCTCCCCATTAGTCGAGCCGTCCCCTCATTCTCTCTCTCTCTCTCTCGTCGCCACCATGTACGGCTACGCAGCACCGGCGCCGACGCGCGTGCCGCAGCGCACGGCGGCCATCGAGCTCTCGCTCTCGGCCAAGAACCTCAAGGACCGCGACATCATCTCCAAGTCGGACCCGTTCGCCGTGCTCTACATCCAGTGTAAGCCCCGCCTTTCTCTCTCCCTCGCTCTCGCTTCCTCTGACCGTCGCTGCGATATTAGACGGCACGTCGTGGAACAAGCTCGGCCAGACCGAGGTGCTCAAGGACAACCTGAATCCGCAGTGGGCCACGCTCTTCCAGGTGGACTTCTACTTCGAGACGACGCAGCGGCTCAAGGTCGAAGTGTACGACCAGGACTCGCAGTCCAAGTCGCTCTCGGCGCACGACCTCGTGGGCGTCGCCGAGTTCACGCTCGGCCAGCTCATGGGCGCGCCGGGACAGAGCGGGTCGTTCCTGCTCACGCGCGGCAAGCACGGCAACTCGAAGCACCAGGGCTCGCTACTCGTCAAGGCCGAAGAAGTGGCCAACACGGCCGACGTCGTGCGCATGCGCTTCTCGGGCTCTAGCCTCGCCAACATGGACGGCATGTTCAGCAAGAGCGACCCGTTCCTGGTCATCCAGCGCCAGCGCGAGGACCAGAGCTGGATCGTCGTCCACAAGACCGAGGTCATCGACAACAACCTGAACCCGAACTGGAAGCCGTTTGAAGTGCCGGTGCAGAAGATCTGCAACGGCGACTACAAGCGCGCGCTGCTGCTGCAGGTCATGGACGAGGACACCGGCGGCCGCTCGGAGCTCATCGGACAGGTCACGACGACGCTCGAAGAGCTGCTCGCCAAGCGCGGCAGCAACTACGTGCTCCACAACGACAAGCTGCGCGCCAAGAAGGGCAAAAAGTACACGAACGCCGGGCTGCTCATCCCGCACGAGCTCACGGTCTACCGCCAGCACACGTTCGTCGACTACTGTGCGTATTGGCCTGTGCGAGTGGCCGCTGGGTTCGCTGATTCATTGTCTTGATCTTGTAGTGAAGGGCGGTCTGGAGATGAACCTGATCATCGGCCTCGACTACACGGCGTCCAACGGCCCGGCCAATGACCCGCGCAGCCTCCACTTCATCAATCCGCACGGCTGGAACCAGTACCAGTACGCAGTCCACGCGACCGGTTCGATCCTTGAGCCGTACGACTCGGACAAGATGATCCCGGTGTACGGCTTTGGCGGCATCCCGCCGAACGCGCACACGGTGGACCACTGCTTCCCGCTGAACCTGAACCCGTCGAACCCGGAAGTCCAGGGCGTGCAGGGCGTCATGCAGGTGTGGATATGGCTCTTGCGATAGCGAGTCCATGAGCTCGGGTGGTGATTGTTCTGTGGCTGTGCGTGCGTAGCTCTACGCGTCGTCGATCATGCACATCCGCCTCCACGGGCCGACGTGCTTCGCTCCGTACGTCTGCGAACACCGGCGCTGACGATATTGTGGCGGCTCTGCTGACCTGGAACCATCTTGTGTGACCAGGCTGATCCACCAGACGATCGCCATCGCGGCTTCGCTCAACGACCCGCGCAAGCAAAAGTACTTTGTGCTCATGATCGTGACGGATGGCGCGATCATGGACATGCCAGCGACGCTCGACGCCATCGTCCAGGCCTCGCACACGGTGCCTCTCTCGGTGCGTGCTCTCTCCATGCGTGGACGTGATGAAAAAAAGTCTCATATCCGATGCTGTAGATCGTGATCATCGGCGTGGGTCCGGCCGACTTCTCGTCCATGACCGCGCTCGACGGCGACGGCCGCCAGCTCCGCGCGACCAACGGCCAGGTGGCGGCGCGCGACATTGTCCAGTTCGTGCCTTACAACCGGTTCGCCCATGACCCGAGTGCGCTCGCACGCGAGACGCTGGCCGAGATCCCGAACCAGCTCACGCAGTACATGCGCGTGCGCGGCGTCAACCCGAACCCACCGGTCGCCCCAACGTACCAGACGTTCGCTGAGCCCAGTGCTCCGACTGCCGAGCCCGGAGCCGCGCCACTCGCGACCGCTGAGCCAGGAGCCCCAGGTGCTCAGCCAGCTCCAACCGCTCAGCCTGCACCAGGAGTCCCTGCTGCCCCAGCAGCTCCAGGTGCTCCAGGCGCCCCAGGTTACTCAGGCGCTCCCGGTGCCCCTGGTGCTCCAGGAGCACCAGGCTATCCAGGAGCTCCAGGTTCTCAGCCTGGAGCCCTGGGTTATGCGGGTGTGCCTGGTTACCCGGGAGCTCCTGGCGCCCCGCCGGGTCACGCTGCGCCAGGCTACGCCCCGGCGCCTGGGTACCCGGGTGCCCCTGGCTACCCGCCACAGGGCCAGCACCCACCGCAAGGCTACGGCTATCGTCCTCAGCAAGGCTACGCTCCGCAGGGATACCCACCTCAGCAGCCAGGCTACCCTCCGCAGCAGCAGTACGGCGTGCCGGGCCAGGTGCCTCCGCAGCAGCACGGCGCGCAGCCAGGGTACCCGGGCTACCGCGGCTGAGCAGCTGCGCGCGCTCGAGATTCCTAGGACGGTCGGGCGGTAGGTCTCTCTTTATAATACGTGCGTTGAAATAATTTTCAGTACGGACTCATAAGAACTGCTTGAGAAGCTGCCGCTTGTACCGCCAGGCCTCGGACTTGGACGACGCCAGCTGCTCGTGCAGCTTGCGGATCTCCTCCTGCAGCTCGACGCCCCCCGTCGGCGGGGTCGCCTCCACTGGAGCTGCTGACTCGGACGGCGTCGTCGCTGGGTCTCTGCTATGTACATCAGTTGAAGTCTCAGCACTCGGAGCTGCCGTTCGAGCCGCTGGACTCGTCTGCAGCCTCCACTGAGAGAACGCGCGAGCCGCTTGCTTGACCTGCAGCACGCCAACCACCGAGTTAGTCTCCCCTGCCTCCCGCCAGCGATCTCCCAGACTTAGAGAACGTACGCTACGGTGGTGCAGCACGTAGGCCAGACGCTCGACCGCGAGCAGGCGGTTCCAGCACGCGGCGGCCTGGTGGCGCTGCGTCTCGGCGCGCAGCTGCAGCGCGTGCAGCTTCCAGTTGTGGAACCGCTCGCGCACGTCCTGCCGCTCGAACTGCCGCACGATGCGATGCATGTGCAGCACGGCGTGGAGCCGCAGCGTGCGCGTCTGCACGGCCAGCGCCTTCCACTTGGCCAGCGCTCGCCTGACCGCGCGGTCCACGACCGCCTGGCGGATCAGCACGAGCTTCTTGATGGCGGCGAAGCGCCGCGTGCGCAGCAGCTCGAGCTGCATGCGCACGAGCACCTCGTCCATGGCGCTGAACGGGACGTCCGTCTCGCTCGGCAGCGTGGCCGTGGTTGAAGCAGCGGTCGGTGAGGAGATCGCGGCCTGCGCCTGGAGATAGTAAACGCGCTGCTCGACCTGCGCGCGCTGCATGCCGTGCCTCATCTCGAGGCGGATGCTGTAGCGGTCCTCGTCCAGCGCGGCCTCGATCTCCTTGGCGCGCACGGCCTCGTCGTGGCGCCACTCGCTCAGCTTGATCTCGCACTCGAGCCGCACTTTCTCGAGCGCCGCCGCGTGCTCCAAGTGCGCGCTGCGCAGCGCGAGCTCGACCGCGAGCTTCTGCTTCTCCTGGGCCTGCGCCTCACGCAGCTCGAGCTTCTGCCGCAGCAGCTCGACCTCGCGCTTGAGCTTCTCGATGCGCTCGCTCGAGCCCGACGTTGGGTCCACGGCGTCGCCTCGCTCGGCCGTCGACGGACGGCTGCCTGGGCGCACGTGGCCGTGCGGCGGCGTGAGCAGGCGGTTGGTCGTGGCCTCGGCCATGGTCGTCTGCAGCTCGCTGAGCTTGAACACAGCGTGCTGTCGAGCGCGCTCGGCGTCCTCGTACTTGCGCTGCGCAGCCTCGAGTCTCGAGGCCATGGCCGCGGTCTTGTCTCGCTCCGCTGCGATCGCGGCCTCGATCTGCAGCTGCGTGTGCTGCTGCGCGTCGGCCGTGTGGCCGGCCGCTTGGAGCTGCTTCTCGAGCCGCTCGATGCGCTTGGTGGCGGCCGCGAGCTGCACGTTGTGGGTCGCGTCGCGGTCGCGTAAGAACTGCAGCTGGTCCACGAGGTCGAGCTTCTCGGCCTCGAGCTTCTGGATGTACTGGCAGAGCTCGGCCACGCCGCCGGACGCTACGGCCGTCGCTATCCTCGCAGCGTTGGGCTGCTCATCCCGTGCAGAACGTCGCTCGTTCGGGCGCTGGGCGGGCGCGTGGTCCTCGTCGCCTTCGTCGATGTCCTCGTGGACGAACTTGGCGCGCAGCTGGCGGTACGAGCGGTCCACGTCGGTGAGCGCCACGCCGCGAGCCGCGTCAGCCTTGGCCCTCGCGTTGCGCATGCTGCCGGCGGTCAGTGGCGCCGCTCTCTTGGCAGCAGCAGGCGCTCATGTAAAATTAGCCAAGAGGCGCGAGGGAATCTTCACCCCCTATCTCCCACACAAAGATCGAACACTCGTCATGGGTACAAATGGTCATTCTACCGAGGGATTACTGCCCAAAAGCGTAGCTCTTCGACAAAAATATCGATGCTCTCGATCTCGCGGGCTCCTCCTCCTTTTCGGCAGCCACGGGATCTGATCCTTTTGCCCAGAGCCGCGTTCTTATGAGCGTCCGTCGTTTTCTTTCTTTCCACGGGTGGATGCTGGCGAGAAGAAAAAAAGAGAGAGAGCCTTCGACAGATCCCGACCAGACACCGAGGCTGCGAGGAGATCTGCTCGTGGATGCTTGCTTTTCTTGCTAGCCGATCATTCTGAGATCGCCCTTGACCATGGGATGCATCAACTCGGTCCCGTCCAAGCCCAGCAAGGAGTTTGACGGCGTCGTCACGGCGGTGGCCGCGGTGCTCTCCGAGGCGATCTCGGCCGACACCAAAGTGGCCGTGATGATGCGCGAGAAGCGCGCGGCCACGGCGCGGCGCCACGACATCTTTGCCGAAAGCGTGAAGTTCGACGCGCCGCTCGAGCTCGTGGCCGTGGCCAAGCCGAGCGAGTCGACGGCGCTCATCAAGCAGGCGCTCGCGAGCAACTTCCTCTTCTACGCGATCGAGGAAGCCGAGATCGACGTGATCGTCTCGCTCATGACCGACAAGTCCATGCAGCTGGGCGACGTCGTGATCCACGAGGGCGACTCGGGCGACTTTTTCTACGTCGTGGAAAGCGGCGCGTTCGCGATCTCGGTCAAGGGCGCCAGCATCAGCGTCGCGCAGCGCGGCGCGACGTTCGGCGAGCTCGCGCTCGTGTACAACTGCCCGCGCACGGCCACGATCACGTGCAAGGAGCCCGGGCGGCTCTGGGCGCTCGACCGCGTCACGTTCCGGCGCATGGTCGCGCGCAGCCAGGCCGACCAGATCGGCGAGTGCAAGAACGCGCTGCGCAACGTCTCGCTGCTCAAGCCACTCACGGACGCACAGCTGGGCCAGCTCGCCGAGGCCGCGCAGATCGTGTCGTTCGCCAAGGGCGAGCGCATCATCAAGAAGGGCGAGCGAGGCAACGTGCTCTACATCATCAAGAGCGGCACGGTCGTCTGCTCGGACGCCGGCGACGCGGCGCGCATGGAGGCGCTGCGGCTCTCGGACGGCGACTACTTTGGCGAGCGCGCGCTCATGACCCACGAGCCGCGCGCCGCAAACGTCACGGCCGAGACCGACGTGTCGCTCATTGCGCTCGACCGCCAGGCCTTCGACGACCTGCTGGGCTCGCTGCGCGAGGTCATCGACCGCAACATGAGCATGCGCGTGCTGCAGTCGATCCCGATGCTCAAGAACCTCTCGCCGTATGAAAAGGAAAAGCTCTTCACGGCGCTCGAGCCGGCGTCGTTCAAAGACGGCGAGTTCGTGATCCGCGAGGGCGAGAAAGGCACGACTTTTTACGTCATCAAGAGCGGCTCGGCCTCGGTCACCAAGGCGACCGAGACGGGCGAGAAGAAGCAGGTCGCGACGCTTTCGTCGGGCAACTTTTTCGGCGAGATGTCGCTGCTGCGCGACGAGCCAAGGCAGGCCGACGTCGTGGCCAACGGCACGCTCGAGTGCCTCTCGCTCGACCAGGCCAAGTTCGTCGAGCTGCTCGGGCCGCTGCAGGCCGTGCTCAACCGCGAGGCCGAGGAGCGCAAGCAGGCGCTGGCGCAGGCCGACGCGATCCCGATGGGTGACCTCGAAGTGCTGCGCACGCTCGGCATGGGCACGTTCGGCCGTGTCAAGCTCGTGCGCCACAAGACGACGGGCAAGCCGTACGCCATGAAAGTGCTCAACAAGGCCAACATCGTGGCCTACAAGCAGCAGGTCAACGTGGTCAACGAGAAGACCATCATGGCGCGCTGCAGCCACCCGTTCATTCTCAAGCTGCACCAGACGTACAAGGACAAGAACAACCTCTACCTGCTCGTCGAGTTTGTGCAGGGCGGCGAGCTCTTCACGTACCTCCACTGCTCGCCGCACTCGCCGGGACGACTCAAAGACGACCACGCTCGCTTCTACGCGAGCCACGTGCTCATGGCCATCGAGTACCTCCACGACCGCGGCATCGTCTACCGAGACCTCAAGCCCGAGAACCTGCTCATCGACCCGCAAGGATACCTCAAGGTCGTCGACTTTGGCTTCGCCAAGGTCGTCGAGGACCGCACGTACACGCTCTGCGGCACGCCCGAGTACCTCGCGCCCGAGCTCGTGCTGGGCAAGGGCCACAACAAGGGCGTCGACTACTGGGCACTGGGCGTGCTCATCTACGAGATGCTCGTGGGCCACTCGCCGTTCGCCGGCTCGAACCAGGCCGACCAGATGCAGATCTGTCGCAACATCGTCAAGGAGCAGGTCGCGTACCCAGCGTGGATCGCCGAACCGGCGAAAGATCTGCTTTCGAAGCTGCTCGAGAGAGACCAAACCAAGCGCCTTGGACTCACGCACGGCGGCGCGAGAGCCATCCGAGCACACCCGTGGTTCGCCGCCGTCAACTGGGACAACATGTACAAGAAGAAAGACGTGGCGCCCTACCGCCCCAAGCTCGCCGACCCGTTCGACACGTCCAAGTTCGACGCCGTGAGCGAAGGCAACGAGATGAACCAGCCGTACCATGACGACGGCTCGGGCTGGGACAAAGACTTCTAGAGAGATGATGTCCTTCTCCGTCTCACCGCCAATCCATAGAACCCGATAGAGTATTTAGCAACCGCCAGCTTCCCCCCCTTTGTGCGACGCGGCGGGACGTGCATGCTGTATGCCAAAGTCACAAATATTTATTTAGGAAGATGTGTGCTTGGGCTTCTTGGCGCGCACTTTCTTCTTGGACGGTTTCTTCATGGAGAGCGGGTTCGGTCCTTTGGCCTTTTGGAGTTTGCGGACTTGGACTTCCTGCGGCTTGTCGGCCGCGTCGCTCTCGTAGACGCTCTCGAGCTTGCGCTTTTCGTTCACGTCGAGCTTGCTCATCTTGGCCTTTTCTTCTTGTCGTACGATCGCGAGCGTGGCCTTGGAGATGTCTTCGAACACGAGCACTGACCGGTTCAAGTAGATCAGCGGCACGCCCGGCACGTTGCGCAAGTGCTTGCGCAGCTCGACTTCCTGCGTCGCGACGACGTACTTGCGCTCGTTGCGGTCGCCAATGATCGACTGGATCACAGTCGCCACGTCCACGGGCGCCTCCTGCGCGGCCTGCTTCTCCGTGGCAGCGTCGCCGTACTCTCTCTCCTCGATCACACGAAATGACTTGGCGATGTCCACAGCCTGCTTCATGGGCTCGCCCAGCAGCTCGAGCTCTTTCACGGCGGCACGTGGAATGTAGTACTCGACCTGGTGGTCCTTGACCTGCAGGAACTTCGGCACGCGCTCGCGAATGTCCACTTTCATCTGCAGACACATCGCCAAGAAGTTGCCATCGATGAGCACGCGGTACGGTGGCTTGATGCCGCAGAGGAAGTGGAACTGGCGCAGCGCCTTGCGGATGCCCTTGGCGCGCAGGTACCGCATCGCTTCGAGGCGTCGTCTTGGGAGATGCTGAAAGCCGTTCGAGAAGCTTTTGATTGGCAGCGGAAGGCGTTGCGTGGTCCACATTCCCCACCTTCTCACACGTCGCATAGAGATCAAGGTGATCATTAATCGAAATGATTCAGTATGCGACTTGATTGGCTCAAAACAATAAGAGACGTTGATCATGAAGCGACGCTTGTCATCTCGGCGTGGTGAGGATGCGGCGCGAGCTCATGGGTTTGAGCGGCCGTGAGGGCTTTAGACTGCTTGTATCAGTGCCTTCGGGAGTGCGGATCTCTAGCCGTGGGTCGAGCGTGTCCTTCGCTGTATCAGAACGTGTCAAGCCAAAAGGCGAAGGTTGGGATGGCGAGTTGGCTCGCTTCAAGGCCGCGCGGAACGAACCGATCGAACTGAGTCGACTGCTCCTCTCCCCCGTGAACGATGGAGGCGTAAAATTGCGAGACGTGAGCCGTCGGCGCATTGCGGCGATTCCGAAGACTTCGTCCCCCGTCTTTTGCTGAATAGGACTTAGTGGGGCGAAGGGACCTGACGCCAGTCCCCCTGAAGCCATGGACAGCGACATTGCACCATTAGCGGCGAACGGACCGGTTGTGACTGCTGCCAATGGGCTGGAATGCGAGTGCTCGGCCCACTGGCGAGCCATCTCCATCACGATCTCGTGCTCGGGAATGCTGTCGTCACTGTCGTAATTGCAGTCGCCACCCACATAGTCCTCCGGGTCCTCCGTGCCCAGCGCCGGGTCCATGAGTTGTGACGCACCACTCGTTCGTTTGGGTGACGATGCCTTTGCATTGTCTTTGGCCTGCCAGTCGCGGAATAGCTGCTCAACTTGCTGCATAGCCTCGTTCTTGGTCGCAATTCGCTGCTGTGCTTCAATCGCAGCTTCTGGATGCGCTGTAATGACGCCATCAAGTCCAGAAAACTGCAACAGCATGAATTCGACAACGCGCATGTCGTACTCCGTGCCGCCTTGTGTAGTCTTGTCCGTAATCTCTTGAGAGAGCCTCCCAAAAGTTCGGCTGTTCGAGCTTGACTTCTTCTGAAATGCAGCGGATCGTTTCTTGGGCGACCACTTGTCAGTTGGCTTCGTTGGCGCGAGTGGTGACTCGTCCTTTGGGGCCACAAAGACCTGAATACCCAATTGCTTCGCCTTTTTTAGTAGCGCCTCGTTTTCGTTCGCAGAGTTCCCGAGCAAGAAGTCTTGGTCGAACAGCACAATGTCGGCGTACGGAGCGTATTCCAAGAGCTTCTTCAATCGCTTGCGGTGTGTCATCTCAGATCTGCGACAGTCTTTGACAAAGGTCCATGTCGGTCGCTTCCTTTTGACGTAATCAAGCACCAGGGAGTGCCTCGACACGATTGCGACTATTTCATTTGAAAGGTCTGCGATCCGAATCGCAGCGATCAGACGGAGCCACATAGACCGAAGATCGGCTTTCGTCACAGGTAGAAGATCATGCGTCTGCTTGCATTCTTCGTCTACGAGTCGAATGAAAACTCGTTTCGGTGGCGGCTTAGGAATCCCATTCTTCGAATCAACTGTTGTGAGTGCAGTAAGAGCTTGGGAGAGCGTTAGCACACTAACGCCATCCTCAATAGCCTGAGCAAGCCGCGAAGTGGCCAGAGTAGAAGCTCGGCGAACCAATCCTCGTTGACTTGCAATTTCCGTCGTTGCGGCTTCGATTAGTGAGCGCGTCGAGCCATCTTGGTGAATTGACGGTAACCGGATTGAAGCGCGCGGGCTAAGGCGATCTGTCGTAGCCGCTAACTGAGCAATCTTGCATTGAACATCGTAGTCGCGAAGCATCGCTAGAGTCAGGACGGTGGATTTGTGAAAACTATTTCGGCGGGTTGTCGTCGACACGGCTGTCGGCAGTGCTGAAACGCGTTTAGCCGGTGACGGGTCCTTGTTGCGCCGGTCGTGATCAACAGCCATTGCGAAGGCTCTAGGATTTGTGATCATGAAATGCCCGTCCGTGGAAGCTGTCACATTCATGAATACACCCCCGGAGAGACTTAGACCCCTTAGATGCCGGAGCGACTCATCAACGCGCAGAATATTGCTAGAGCACACGACACCGGAAACAGCCATTGAACCATGCCTAAGATCCGACGGTGACTTGATAGAAAGGATTTGCCGATGAAAGTGATCGAAAAACAGGTGCGCAATGAGAACTGAAGCATCTGTCAGATCCATTCGTTTCCTTTTCTCTTCCAAGCTCAGTGCAGTGTCTAGTGTGATTGGGAGATAGTCGTCGTCGTCGTCATCATCAACATCCTCTTTAAACCCTTCATTTTTTGAACTGCACTTCGGTATGGTGCTTCCAGATTGCTCGGCATGCTGCCGCATCCGGATAGCTTTGTCTCGTTCATAAAACTCGCCCAGGGTCTCGAACACGAATGCGCCGCATTCTGGCGATCCGTCCATTGACAGAGTCAGCTTATCTCGGAAGCAAGCCACGAAATTGTGTTCTCCCGGACTTCTCCACGACTTTATCCCGCTGCGTTCGCTGCCAATTGCTTTGACGAACTCACCGTGCAAAAACTTAACCCCAAGCATCCTTTGACCTAGACGCCGATCTCGGCTTTGAACATTTGTATAAGCATCACCATTCAAGATCGTCGGATCAAGAAGACACCATCCATCTTCCCACTCATTCATGCCAATCCGCCCGCCAAGTGCTTCCGCAAGAATGACGTGGCCCAAACCAAGGCCGCCGATTATTGTCTGCTTTCGCGCGTGGAGCTCCCTCAATAGAACGAGCAAGCGCTGGCGCCAATGACCGAAGTGACGACTCTTGCGACCTCCCACCCCGCTGCTACCCCTTCTATGGAGTCCACTATCATCCTCACGTGAAGCCGTCGATGTATTCGAAGCCTCGCCAACGACTCCGATATTCGGACCACCAGCGACGAGGAATCCATTGAGAACACGAATGTG
The DNA here is from genome assembly GCA_023335855.1 of Pythium scleroteichum. Lineage (NCBI taxonomy): Eukaryota > Oomycota > Peronosporomycetes > Pythiales > Pythiaceae > Pythium > Pythium scleroteichum. The sequence continues at coordinate 62,352 of JAADVR010000102.1, forward strand.
GGCCTTTGTCGGGAGCTGGGCTTTGAGACAATTGAAAACTTCCCACTCGACTCGTGCTCCTCGCTCTCTTGCCACGCGGTCAAAGAACCGCTGATAGAGCCCAGAGTATTTGACACCAAAGTGTAAGTCGCACAGCAAAAGGCCAAGTCGCAGAACTTTGTTCGTGCTTGTCGTTGTCTCTGTGATCTCCAGGAATGGCATGGAGAGATGTTCAGACTTGCTGCCCATGTTGTACGCGCAAAGCACACGGCTCACGCCTCTTGCGATTGCCTTTGCGACAAATCGACGGACGAAAACACGCTGCGCTGGGTTCTTGAAGACGCGTAGCATCGACTGAGTCCTGTCGGCGTTCTTCTTCACATCATGTGATTGAACTGGGCTCGCTACGAGTGCGACCGGCGGCGTGAAACTTTTCTCCCTCTCACTTTGTTGGCGCACGATGCGAATCAGTCTCGTCGTGAAGTAGTTCCATCGTCTGCAGGCGTTCTCATGGCGTTTCTTCTTCTGCACGATCTACACCACCCTCGATCGAGTCACTCATTGCCTCCCATCCAAAATGCGTGGACACTGGCTTACCATCCTCTTGCGCCGCTCTTCCTGCAGACGCTGGTCCCGCAGCTGCTTGCGCTGCTGTTCATCTGCGTCACGTCGTCGTGCATCCACGCGCTTCTTCAGCTCCGCCGCGTAGCTCACCACTTGCTTCTTGAGACCTTTTTCATCCACGCGAACGGGCACGTGCCAGATGTTCTCGACCGAGTCCTGCGGCTGCAGTCGCTTCCTCGCCATTAGCTCGACCACTTCCGGTTGCAAGAATTCGCTAGTCTTGAGTTCCAGCGGCGGCAGGCGGTGCGTATGGAATTTCTGCGAGCGCCACGTCCGTCGAACTTCTTCGGCCCTGCGTGCCCATCGCTCACGCCGCAGTATTCGCTGGTTTCTTGCCGCTTCAAGCCGAGCCAAGCTATGTTCCGGGTGGTGGTGGTGGTCCTGCAAGTACGCCGCGCCGTACGTGAGAAGGATCACGGCGTCGTCCAGCAGCTTGGCACTCGCATGTGGCTCGCCCGCGAGTTCATTGACCCGCTGCAGCAGCTCCACAGGTCCGTGGTCTAGCGGCGACGGGAGCGCGGTTCCGCGAGTGTATCGGTAGACCCACGGCGGGAGCGCGGCCTGCGACTGCATGAGCTGCCGCCCACCGGGGTGGGCCAAGCCCGCGGCCACCGCGGCAGCAGTGGCGGCCGCCACATGCTGCTCAAGCATTCGGGCGTCGTTCATGGTGTAACCGCGAGGGGAAACCGGCGGCGGGTTTCAGTTTCCATTGACGCCGTTTCGGAGACACTGCGAGCCAGCGAGGGGTCTCCGGACGCAGCGCTTGGAGCAGAACACAATGGACCTTCCTAGAGATGCAGGATGCGGCTCCGCCGCGCGTAGCGACGGGCGGGAGATGCAGCAAGAGGAGTTCCCATTTTCAAATATCCCCGCGTGTTTGGATATCCACCGTACAATTTTTGCCCACATCTCTCACCCCTTCTCAGATCCAGAGTTTTACTATTGATTTATTTTAACAATAGGACGGATGTCATGTAGGCTCTCGCGCCAAACAACCGCATTTTACGGTGCAATGTTAGTTTTCAGTTTAGAGCCTCGTGGAAACAAACAATGGCGACGCCAGCGACCGAGGCCAAGGCGCCGCTCGCGCGCTTCACCGAGACGGTGCAGAAGAACCCGCTGGACTTCGACGCCTGGGTGCAGCTGCTCGCGCTCGTGGAGACCGAGCCGGGCGTCTCCCACGCCACGGTCGAGTCCACGTTCGACAAGTTCCTCGCTGAGTTCCCCCTCTGCTTTGGCTACTGGAACAAGGTCTCTCTCTCTCTCTTTGTGTGTTGGCGTGTATAGTTTCATGGTGGACTCATGTGGCGATGGTTGTCTTCTAGTACGCGCAGTATGAGCTGAATCTGGGCAAGCCCGTGACCGGCGCAGACGGCGCCGTGACCCCCGAGTCCGTGGACGCTGCTGAGGCGATGCTCAAGGCCCGTGACATCTACGAACGAGGCGTCGCGGCCGCGCGCCACAGCGTGCACATGTGGCAGAAGTACATCGAGTTCCTTGTCGACACGGCGCGCGCGCCGGTGGACGAAGTGCGAGAGTACGTCGGTGATGTGGATGGAGTGGAGCTGTTTGATCAGATCTGATGATGTGGATTGTCTTGCAGGGCGCTGGAGACCGCGGTTGCGGCCTGCGCGAACGACCCATCGGCTGGTCCGCTTTGGGATGCATACATCCAGCTGGAGACGATCCATGTGAGTGAGCGTTGGGCTGGTAAATTGGGAGTATACTGCTCTACTGAACATTGCTATCTAATGCAGAATGACATGCTCCGTCTCAACCAAGTGTTCAAGCGCGTGCTTCGGCACCCGCTGAGCAACTTGGATGAGTTCTGGGAAAAGTACAACCAGTTTGTGCTCGCGCAGCAGCTCCACGTGCTTGCAATGCCTGAGGAACTGGCCGCGATCGGCGCCGAAGAAGAGATGGACGAAGGTTTGATCCGTGTCAAGGTTGTCAACAGCATTGAGGCAGTCAAGAACAAGACACTGGAAGGAATTCAGAAGCGCCAAAACTTTGAAGCTGGTATTGATCGCAATTACTTCCACGTGACCCCAGTTAGTGCTACCGCTCTGAAGAACTGGCACGCGTATTTGGACTACGAAGAAATTGCTGGTGATGCCGCCCGCTGCGAGTTGCTATATGAACGCTGTCTGATCTCATGTGCCAACTACGAACAGATGTGGGTGCGCTTCGCCTTGTGGAAAGAGCGCACCCAGGGCTTTGACGCCGCCAGCGCTGTCTATCAGCGCGCCGTTAATATCTTCCTCAAGTACCGCGCGTCAATCTACCTGGAATACGCGGTCTTCCTCGAAGCTAACGGCAAGGTTCAAAATGCGAGAGATACTTATACGCAGGTGCTCGCGGATGTTGCACCACAGCTTGTCGAGGTTTTTGTTCGTTTGGCTAACTTTGAGCGACGCCAAGGACAGCTGGAGACAGCCAAGGCTACGTTCGAGCGAGGCTTGGAGAGCCTCGATGACAAGCAACCTGGTGCGTTTGGTTACCTCGCTGTTTCGTACGCGAACTTCGCTCAACGAATCCTGTCGGATATTGCGCTCGCGCGCAACATCTATGAGCGTGCGACGAAGAAGGTGAACAACTCGCTCGTGCTTTGGCTCCAGTACATCCAATTTGAAATTGCTGGTACTCACGACCTGAAGCAGCGATTGGATCGCGTCAGTTCGATCTTTTCAAGTGCTCTGGCTGAGATCACGACGCTCACAAACGATGAGAAGAACGATCTGTGGCTACAGTACGCCGATTTTATGGAGACTTACTCGAACGACATTGCCACTGTTCGGGCCATCCACGAAAAGGAAGTGATGTGGCGACGAAAGAACTCTGTGCCTCGCGACCGAACGACGAAGTTGCTTGTGCTGGAATCGGGTGATGCTCGTGAAGAGGACTACGACAACTCCGGTGAAGTGGGATCCAAGCGCCCAAGATACGACTCGTCAGGGGCGGTGAATGGATCGACGACCACGACTGCCACAACGACACCTGCTGCTCAAGCTGCAGCCGCGACTGACCCAGCCACGGCAGCTGCCTACGCACAATACTACCAGCAATATCAGGTAACTTTCGTCTTGCATGGAGGATAGCGTCACAGTTGAGAACCAAACGCATGGTCCCTGCTCTCACAGTGACCATAGGAGGGTGAGCTTGTTGAGCTGCGCTCCTTGCTTACCTGGACGGGTTCGCAGCGAATTAGGAGCTCGCGTGACGGCGAGAAAAGATGATACGGAGTGTATCCGCTTATTCTTGTGCACTTGGGAACGAGCTGTACTGACCAACTGCTGTGTGCTGGGGTGCTTTATGTAGGCGTACGGAGGGTACAGTCAAGGAGCCGATACCACCCAAGCCACGGCTGCAGCAGCTGCCACCCCTGCAGCGTACGCTGCCCAGTATCAGCAGTACGCCGCTTACTACCAACAGCAAGCCCAGCAGTAATCGAGCAGCATCCGTGCTGCTCGCTGTTGCACAGGAGGTGAGTTCGGTTATCCGACACACGCAAGCAGATCACAGAAATTAATACAGAACCGATCGTGTTGAGAGTCTCTACTTGCCGATAAGATCGAGTGCCTGCTTACTCTTTAGCGTTTGAACCTGGGATAAATGCACGAGTCGAAGCTTCGACAGCTCTTTCTGGATGCCAGGCAGAGCCGCAGGGTTGACGAGACGACACTCGGCGTACTGTTGTTGCAAGACTTGGATCTCTCGGTACTGCTGCTGCATGAGTCGATGCAGCTGATAAGAATGCTCTAGCTTGATATCCTCAATTGAAGGCGTTGGCCGCATCACATGAGCGCCAGGAACGGCGGGCGACGGGGCTGGCATGACATTTGAGACGGCTGGTACTGTCACTGGAATTTGAGGCTGAGGTTGACTCATCATGCCGGTGGAAGTGAGCTGATGCATCGAACGAGGAGGCTGGTGCTGCATGTTGATGGGCATAGGAGTTGGAGCCGGTGGACTGATGAGTACGAGGGCATTGAACGGCACTTGAAACATGGTCTCGTGTTCATCGATGTAGACGGAGTAGACCTCCTGCCCGTACACTTGCGGAACAGCGACGATTCGGCCCTTCACAAATGCAAACGTCAACACTAGACAGATGCATCATAGAGTCGCATGCACATACCGTCTTTCCCACGAGATTCCGCGCCCCGCAAGCGACAAGGTCGGCTGTGTGCTGGACACGAAGAAGAACAAGTCAGCTTTACGTTGACAGCCTTCACCATGAACCACTCAGGAAACGTACGCGAATCATCACTCGAGTTCCAATGACGAAGTCTTGGCGGCGTGCAATGTTCTGCGCTGCTGTGACTGGTTGCGGCTGCATTGGCTGAGTCGTTTGGGCAACGCTAGCGGGCATCGGGATCGGCTGAGGAGCAGGAGGCGCGACCTGTGCTGGCACGTGGAGTTGCGTGGGTTTCGCTGGCGCGAGCGATGCCGGTACAAGAGGTGCGGGAGCAGTCGTTGTAGGCGCTGGTTGCACGCTGGCTGGCACTGGCTGTGGGGCCGTTTGGATTGGCGTAGGTTTGGGCGCGGGCTTCTGCACCGGAGCCTGTGCGATCATCGTAGGTTTCGCTGGCGCGACGGCCACCGGAACAGGTCGAGCATTTGCTTTCGCCGCCGCAGTTCGAGCTGCTGCAGCGGCTGCCGCTGCTGCTGCTGCTGCCGCGGCTACTACTGCAGGGTTCGGGTGTGTCTTATCAGTCGATGCGGTAGGCGCAGCGGCGGCAGCCGGAGTGACTGGAACCGGCACAGGAGCTGGCGCGATGTTCGTGGTCGACGGCGTCGACGGCATCGCTGGCGCTGGCGTGGCTCGAGTGAGGTACGCTGGCCCCGTGACCGACGCGCGGCTGATGCTCACGACCGACCGCTTCTTGCGGTTGAGCACGGCCTCGTAGCCCTCGGTGTCGACGCACCAGCGGCGCTTGAGCGTCGCCTGGCGCAGCGCCGTGAGCTCGTTGTTGACGCGCACCGCATCGGCGACGTGGTTGAAGTACTGCGCGAGGCTCTTGGGCTCGGCCGTGGCGGTCTTGCGCACGAGCAGGCCCTGCAGGTGCTGCGTCGTGGACGTCGGCACGCCGACCGTCTTGGGCGGGGCGACTCCTGCCATTGTGATCAGCCTCTGGTGTGCCTGTTTCTTCCCATCACTCTTGTGGGGCCAGCTAAGTACGCGTGTTGGGAGAATGCGTACTTAGCAGATAGAAGGGATTCTTGCTTGGGGTCAAGTCGAAGAAGCTGCTTCGAGCCGACGGACGCGACAAGCGTTCTCTGTTCTCTCGCCAGCGAAGCTCTTCAGGCCGATCGCATTCGTGTCGTGGAGGTGTCAGCGTAACTAGCGTAACCAGTTATGAGCGCGGACGGATCGAAGCTCGTGGGCGTCATCGGCGACGAAGATACCGTCACGGGCTTCATCCTCGCTGGCGTTGGCCACCGGACAGCCGAAGGCACCAACTTCCTCGTCGTCAAGCCCTGTACGTCGTGGATGTCGGTGGGGTATGGTGACGCGGGGTGCTGACCGAGGGGTTTGGGTTTGTCTAGCGACTCCGATCTCTGTGATTGAGGACAGTTTCCGCAAGCTCTCGAGCCGTGACGACGTCGCGATCATCCTAATCAACCAGCATGTACGCTTGGTCATGGGTTGGTCATTTTAGTGGATGCTGGTGGCCTGAGTTCTGTGTGGTCTTCTGCCAGGTCGCGGAGGAGATCCGTCATTTGCTCAACACGTACGACAAGACCATCCCCACCGTACTGGAGATCCCAAGCAAGGAGATGCCGTACGACCCATCCAAGGACTACATCATGAAGCGCGTGAACCACATGCTCGGCGAGTAGACAGTGCTCTCATTCGTGTCTTGGACTCCCCCAGCGCGTGTAATACAATGCTGAAAGAATGGATGCAGGAGATGCAGTTTGATTTGGAATGGCGCTGTATTGGGCCGTGTACACGCATAATGTGAAGTTGAGAATATGAACATGATGCACAGAGATCTACCGCGAGCAAAGCAAGTCGCACGCACGGAGCCAGTAGGAGAAATGCACGATAATTTACTTCTCCGATGCTGGACAAGCGGCTAGGGGCAGACATCTACTACTTTCTCTTCTGGAGCGTGGCCGACAGCCAGTCCAGGCCCTCGTACAGACCGTCGCCCGTCGTCGCGCAACAAGCCTGGATGAACCACTGGCGGTGGCGGAGACCGTGGAGACCGAGCTTGTCCGTCATCTCCGCCGCGCTCATCGCGTTCGGCAGATCCTGCTTGTTGGCGAACACCAACAAGATCGAGTCACGCAGCTCGTCCTCGTTCAGCATGCGGTGGAGCTCATCGCGCGCGGCGT
>JAADVR010000103.1:0-68932 GCA_023335855.1 Pythium scleroteichum
CAAGCCGCGACCACGTCGCTCGGTATGCGCGGCGAGAGGTGGCCGATATCGTGTTGGCGCGAATGAGCGCGGCGCGCTCGCGCAAAGTTGCCGTCTCCTCTGGTGTCATTGTTTATGGGACGGAAATCCCTCAAATTCCGCTTGATTTGGTCAGTTCGTGGGATTCGACCGAAAACAACAGTGATCAGCTAATCAATCAAACGGAAAACAAGGGACATCTGTCCCACACATGCCCACAAAACCACTGTTACGTCCCACAAAAGTCTGCTAATGTGTCTCCTAAGAAGCCTGGCAACGTATTGACTTTCGAGTGCAGAGTGATGGTCCGTGTCACGAAGGGAGCTGCTCGCCAGATCTTCGAACCCAAGGTCTCCTCTTTGCCTGTCCCACCATGGCGGAGGACGCTGCGGGGGATCGATGGAGCGCTCTGCAGCCGTGGCTCGACGTGCTCAACGGCAGACTCGCGATCTACGTGGCGCAGCTGCCGTCGCGCGACGACATGAGCGACGTCTGGATCACGCTCCACGATCTCGAGCCCGAGGACTTCGAGCCGTCCGAGTGGACGTGGTTCCTCGAAGGCCTCGAGCTGCTAGACCTCGCCGTGCGCGTGGCTCCACACGAAGGATGGGACTTGGTGTTTAGCCTCACCGTCACCGGCGCCCACTTCGTCAGCAGCGAGCGCATGATGTTCCCGCGCAAGAGGCGGCTCCCGCGCTACGTCGTGCCCGTACACGGCGAGAATTTGGCCGAGACGCGGACCATGTTTTTGGCTCTCCGCCGCCTCATTGGATCCGACGAGCAGCCCTACGAGCCCCGCACACGGGATTTCCTGCGCGTGAGGCAAGTGCTGCTGACGACTCCATGGTGGCAAGGCCTTTGATCGAACCCGACAAGGACGGATCGCGGTGAAGCTGGACCTCATCATGGACGTCGATCACGAGAGCAACTTGGGCCGGCTCATGACCCTCTAACTTCGTATGCTCACAAAAGCCAACTCGCCGCTAATCCCATGGTTTGAGGGGTACCCGACTGAACGCCGACGACCGGACCCGGTGGTAGGGTCGATGGAAGCTCAGCAACTGGCGACTCGGAAGCGACGTGCAACATTCTACTTCGCAGCACTTAGCGTGGAAGTACTCTACTTTCCGCTCTCCACCCAGTTCGCGTCGGCCTTGGTGGCGATCATGAAGTAGGACTCGCTCCCGATCAGTCAAGTAACGCTCGATCAACCCATGCTCTCACCTCTCAGCAGCGTCGTTGCGGGGAAATTTTGTCTCAGAATGCTTGGTGTGTGGACGCTTAGGATGGCCGGGCCTGATAAATTCCACCTGATGGTCGGAGCCAGTGACCACACCGCCGTTGGTGCTGTTTGCTCCGCACTTGCGAAGAGCCAGAGTGTCAAGAAGTTTGTGTTCGCGAACACATGTAGTCCTTACCGCTATGAAGGTCTTCGGGAGGATCTCGTCGACCGCAGCGTGTGGTGGCCATGGCTTGCATTTGCTCTGTTCAGTGGCAGTGCGACGCACGCTATCAAATCTGTGACGCTGCAAGTGGGAGGATTGCGGCTCGCCCACGTCGACACGATGCGTCAAGTACTAGAGCACCCCAATCCGATTGCTTTCGTCTGCGCATTGGACCGAGCGGATGACGCTGGTGCAGCCGTGGAGCTGGACAGTGTTGTAGGACTGAGCTCCCAGACGTGGGTCACGATCAGACCTCGACTCGCCATTGGCACTGATAGAGACAGCAACAATCCTCCTAGAAAGGTTATGGTTTCTCTTGGCCGTCTATTCGACATCGTACGGGACGACCTAAATGAAAATTCGTTTGAGGTCGTGCTTCCTGGGCACGGCGTCGTCTCGGCAAATCGCGTAGACGCGACGAGACATGTTCTCCGTCGCCCTCGTCGACCAAACGCCATTACCAGGTTGCACTTGCTCCTTGCAGAGGATGAAAGTATCCCCGCCGTGATCGAGTTACTTCGTCTTATTGGCGCTCCACTTAAGCACCTCCAATTAACGAGGTGGTCTACCACGTTGACTGACGAGTTCCTCGGGAACGTGTGTACTCTATGCCCCAATCTCAAGAGCCTTTGTGTGGATGGACCCCTGGAGAGTTTACGTTGGCTCTATTCGCCAATTGATACCAGTGGCCTGCGCTGTGAACTTCGAAGTTTATTGCTCAAGGGCCTTGTGGCCAGCACAGGGAGTTTCGACGAGCTGTTGGTGATCTTAGGGGATCTAACCCATCCGGTGACAAAAAGTCTGCGCGAGCTCCACTATGAGCCGATCTCACTCACCGAGGAAGATCCAGTGCCAACCCACAGTGAATCAATCGACTCGTGGTTCACAATGCTCTGCAAAAACCCTTGGTTGGAGCGGTGTGAGTTCATGTGGGCTTGCCATGACCATCCCGACAAGGAGCTTCAAGAAAAGCTCCGTCACCAGAATGGGAAACGACTTCTTCTTCCGGAAATGCTTGCATTCTTGAGCGTGGTCACAAGCCGAAGGACAACCGGGTTTTCAGACCTCCACGAAAGCGAGCAAACGTCTGCTCGGTATCAGCTAGTCGAGACCAATATCGAGCACATCCTCGAGCTTGCGGGAGTTCCTCTCCGACGTGTTTGTTGCTGAAAAATTTGTGGACACAAATAGTTGTGTGCCTTTCTGAACATTTGTCGTGAACACAAAATCTCATGACAGCGCGTGATTCAAGCAAACCATTCAACAGGTAGCATTTCATGGTGATTTCAGAAGCACTATTGATGAACTGATAGCTTCGAAAGACTTCTATTGGGAGAATCAAGCTTGATGACTCGAGTTCAACTTGTGTCTGTATAGGAACTTGTGATGGGATCGTCTCAGTTAGATTCGGAATATGACTCGGACAGAACCTCAAGACGCTACGAGCTTTGCGGCGCGCTTGGGGATAAATTTCGCTGCCAGCTTGAAGGTCAGAGTTATCGTGTCCTCGCTTAGTTGGAACCGCACCTTGTTTGATTTGGACGGACCCGCCGCGACAACGCTCAGGAAGGCCGTCTTGTCGCGCATGGGAAGTGACGGCATGGGCAGACCGTCTTGCGATGAGAAAAAGGTCTTTTACCTGTCGACTACTCCAGTCTCAGTGTCCTCGCGGTCCGTTCGAGCCTGTCTGCGTACAACAACCAGTCTCTCGAGCTGCCGAGCTGTGGCCAACTCGAAGAGATAGTCTTGCAGCCCGTTTTCATTACCAATTGTGTTCTCGATAAAAACTGAGTGCAGAAGAGGGACCATCCGAGGGGTGATACACGGCTTGAAAAAGACCAGACGACGGCTGCGAAGGAGAACATTGCAGTTCGCGACCGTGAGTGTCTCCAGCGCCTGGCCCCAACGTGATGGGAACAGGCTCTCTGGTTGGATGATTTGTCCAGCAAGCTTGAGATGTTTCAAATGTGGGCACGCCCCGAAGACATCCCTCAGCGACAACGACGAGGATTCCGAGGTCCCATCGTAAGTCAGCGTGAGCGTTGTGAGAGGTCCCCCTACCAGCTTGAGAATGGGAATAATCCATTGAGTGTCATTCTTGCGGTAGGTGACAGTAAGCGACCGAATGGGATGGTCGTGACGGCGAGGCGTTGCGAACTCCTCGATAACGTCCTCATGAAGAATCCGCGCGAAGCCAACACCTGGAACCAGCACGTCGACGCTCTTCAAGTCCCTGCCCACAACATGACAGAAAGCATGGTCTCTACCGTGGTACACCGACTTCACCGTGGTTGACCGTGGCAACTCCGCTCCATAGATCTTCGTCCTGGCGTGGACGCGCACGATCGTTGCATCACGATCAGCGATTGCTCGGAGAGGTGGGTTTTGCCGGCGATATGATGCGTGCAGAGGTGGATTCTTGTGGTGGATGAGATCTTGAAGTGCCGAGTAAAAATGCCCCCAATTGTTTGTGAGGTGAAGATCAACCGTGTCGATTTGGTGCGTTGCCGTGCTGCTGAAAAGCGCAAACACGATCCAAAGGGCCGCAAGTTCAGGACGCTTCGCGTCCCGCGGAAGCGTATATCGGTAACATTGTAGGTTGTGACTGTGGGCCAGTGCCGAGCAAGTGGCGATGTAGTGGGTCTCCTCCCTCATGCTGAAGACCAATGTCGGATGGGAACTGACAGCAAGCGGACACGGTGAAGTAGATTGCGGAACGAGCATTCTCCACAAGAATGACCCGTAAAAGTTGGTGCCGATATCGCTCGTTGGAGCCCGAATTTCAATGTTGAAAAGTGAGATCTTGCGGCCTATGCTCCGATAAAAGTCTCGCAACGCGTTCGACTCGATAGACCACGTGCTGAACCCGAACGCGACAACCGAGACGGCCGGTTTTTTATTGCCAAAATTTGCACCGGCCCTTGTCGCAAGTGCAAGAATTTCGGTTGCGAGCTTGGACGTGCGGTGACGATCTGTGCATTGCTGACATCTGTTGAAGACCGACAACGAAAAGTCAAAGAAGAAGCGCAGCCGCAACGGTGAAGAGTACGGGATCGTCGTTTGACATGGCCGCAGAAAATCGCAGGCTTTGTATTCCGCTGAGTGGTCTTGATCAGTGGTGCCGTGCACGATGAGATTCATAATTTGATCAGATGGCACAGAGCACGCCTTCAAATTCAGTTCATATCGTGGTCGGAGTCCGTAAAAGAAATCGTTTGGACAGCCTTTTGAGCGAAGCATGTTGTCGGAATCGGCGATGTGGAGCAGCAGGTCCCAACACGAGCGATTGTCGACATACGAGAGCCAGTCAAACAGTTCGATAGCTTCGATGATCTTGACCCAGTCAAAAGGTCGTGCGGTGGATCTGTGAGTATCAACTTGGATCCAGAGCGAGTCGTCGAGGTCATCTCTTCGTGTCCATGCGTCAATTTTGAGCAAGAGCCGATCGTGGAGCCACAGAGTCCATGGCGACAACCTGTTAGCCCAGTCAGTCCACCTGTGGTCTTGGTCTTCCATGGCAAATGCCGAATTGAGTACGCTGCAGGGCTTCACGGCTTCTCGTCAACTGAGATTTACCGTCACTCACCGCCAAACATTCATTCCAAGAGCAGTGCCGATGAGATATGCCGAAGGACGAGTTCTTGGAAGCTGCAATATCTCAAGGTAAGCAGACGAGTCACTTGAGCACCTTGACCTCTCATGATCGCCAATTCCTATTCAAGAGGTTCTGAATGCGGAGGTAAGTGGTTATAGGTTAGTTGATTGGCGAGTTATTTAACCGTGTCTTCATTTTGAGAACATGAACAGCAACTGTGAATGATGATGCTTGCACTCATTTCCCTCATGCTTGAAACGAGAAATGCCGGCAAGGAGTACACTTCGAAGCCGTCCTCAGATTTGGTAGCCTTAGCCACGAGTTTAGTACCCGAGAGGCTCAAAACATTTATAAAGGAAGTCTTACCCACTCGAACTACAATCACAAGCAGAGTATTTCGACGCAGTTATTTTACAGCAAGTCGAAAGAGAATTCATTCGTGCAACAGCACTCGGAGTGCTTGGCGTTGTTGAGCCTCGAGGGTTTGCGGCGTAAATGTACATTCAGTTCGTTCTTTTGAACGGAGCTCTTCACGGACTTTTAATCGTCGCCGAATCGAGTCTTTGCTCGCCTGTGAAAGCTTGAATGGCTTTGGGATGGTGTACGATCGAGGTTCGTAGGAGTAATTCGGATTGAATACTTTCTCTTCGCGTTGTCGCTGCTCCTCTTGTTGTCGCTTGGCTCGTTCCTTCAGTTCCAAAAATCTGCCCAATCCTCGAACAATCACTGGCTTCTTGATCATGATGTTAGAATTCGTTAATACATGCTCGACAAAGTTTGCCGACATACCTCCTCACTTCTACCACCGTCACTTAGAGCTCGTCTCCGTGGTCTGCGGAGATTCGGTTGAAACGTGCAGTTTTCGAGTTCTCTCAGCTCCAACGCGTTGCGCCTTGCTTGGAGCTCGTCTGCTCGCTGCTGTCGTTGGACTTCAATAGAGTGAAGAATATTATCCGAGTGCCACAGTGACTTGCCGTTTTGCTGGCGATCTTTGACAAGTAGTTTAGACGTGCTGCTGCTCTTTACCTTCGGGCGTGAATTCAGCTGCGGATGAAACGTGCATTCAGCTTTCTCGGCTTGATCCAATTCTCTGGCAACACGCGATCTAAATTGTTTTCCAGCGAAATATCGCTGTAGCTCGTGACGGCGGGTGGCTCTCTTCGCAACCTCGGCTTTTGCTTTATCTGCAAGAGCTTTCGAAACTGAGTTGATTTCAGGTTTGAAGGTGAGCTCTTTGTTTGCCTCTTCTCGTAATCGCTGTCTGTATAGCTCGGAGCGTCGTGGTTCGTGGTATATTAAACGATGGAGTCGCTGGTGGGTTGACTCATTGGCAAGATCGGGGCGCATTTCTCGTAACAGTTTGTCTGCGTTGCCGATGTTTGGTCGAAATGTTATTTGTTGCTCTTGCTGCACGTGATCTTCAAGTGCTTCGAGTTTCTCCTGCTCAAACATCTGAAAATACTGTTGCCTAGACAAGAAATCGAGCTTGAACTCGGGGCGATGGCCCACTAGTCGATTACTCGTTTCGCTAATTTTCGGAGCGAAAGGTTTCTCTTCAAGTGCGTCATAGTACTCTTGGACTGCCATTCGTTTTTCAGCCAACTTTTCTGCATCGTTGTTGAGCCGCTCGGTTACCCTTGGTGGTTGGATCATAACGTGGGCTCCATTCTCATCGTCGAGATTCATCTCAGTTGCTCGTGCACGAATCTTGGAAATCTGTTTCTCTCTCAAAACCGCCTTCGCTATCTCGCGACTTCGAGGATTGATGTGAGGTTTAAATGTGTGAGCTCCATCCTCACTTGCAAGTTCTTCTCGCTTGCGCTGGACATATTCGATCTACCACCCACCGAAGATCAGCAGTAGTTAGACGCTTACGAAATGAGTTAACCTGCATCACTCACACCTTTTCTCGTTGGATTTCGCCGACTCGCTGATGAATCGGCCGGTAGTCTGTCCGACTCAAAAGGTACTGTGACAGCGAGTTGATTTTCGGCTGGAATGTACACTCGCGCATTTCTTCAGCTTCTAGTATCTGACGTAATCGTTCTCGTGCTTCATATTTTGCAGTGACATCGAGGTTCAGCCGATCGATCAAGCTTCGACTTCGACAAAATGGTGATGCACCTGACTGTTTTCGTTGTCGTGGACTCAATGTGAGCCATGGAAACGCATTGCCGGCCGATCTTCTCCTAGCATCAAAGTGCACAGACTTCGTTGCTTTCTTTGGGTGCCTTTGTTTCTCGACTGAGTCTGTCACGCGAAAAGATGCTGGTCGCCTCAGCACGGCTGGTCGGAACGTGCATTCTTTCAGCTCTTCCATTTCTCGCACAAGTCGTTGCTTCTCACGTTCAGCGAAAATATGTGTGCGGGGTTGTGCAAGTTTGTCGATTCGTGAAGAAGTCGCCGCCTTGGACTGAGGCTCTGACTGTCGTATGATCTGCTGATGACAGCCGATCGTGTCGCCCGTGGACTGCAACATGTCGTGCTCTTTGTCCCCCTCGTGAAGCTGACGGGATGGTAAGTCCCCGTTAGAGCAAGGGCTTTCGCACAATCTTCCGTCGAGCGGATGTCCAATAATGCGTTGGGAAGGTACGCCAGCGTTCGATATCGTTGGGCTGTCGTTCTCGAGTAACTTCGAAATGTACATGTCTGCATCATTGTACCAGTCATTCCGCCGACCAAACACCTTAGCAAGCAAAGATCCAGAGACTTCGTCTTTTCCCTTCTGGTCTGGTGTTTGAGCTGCCCGGCGGTAGTTAGTGGGCTGAGTGTCCGCCAGCTCGTCGACATCATCGCTCCTGCCAGCGGGTTCGTCATCGGAGGCAAATAAATCTAGAGCTGTGCGAGGCTTGATTTCTTCATCCACGGGGCGCCCAATGACATCAGACGCGTAGAACACTTCTACATCACCTTCGTCCTCGTCATACTCCTCTTCAGATTCGTCGTTGCCACCCGCCCATCTATCATCGGCACGTCCATAATAGTGGGTTTGATCCAGCCCTACACATTCTTTATCGCCACTCGAAGAATCATCCCCTCTCCCTTCGGACGCTTCGCTGCGTGCGAACCTCAGAACACAGCCATCCTCATGGGACTCGTTCGGTTGTCGTTTCTTCGGGGACCTGCGAATCGCTGCTTGTCGCTCGGTCGAAAGCTTCGCCAGGATCTCTTTTCTACGATCATCCTACGTCAGCACCTACGTTGTCAGCTCGTACTCTGGATCATATAACAGCCCAGACGCCCACGCACGGAGATGGCTGGCCGTGTTCTCGCGGGTCGCTTGAAAAAGGGACTGTCGCTGTCCGCGTGAGGTGTCCGCATCTGCTCATAGGGCGACGACGCATCACCCGACGCCTCTCCGGACGTTAGATACGCCTCGGCGGCACGCAGCTCGGCCTCCACCTGCGCGAGGCTCAGGTCTACGCCCTCCATATTTCCCTTTGTCCGTGAAGCGTCACCTCTTCAACCTGTATTATCTGGTGGAAACAGCACACAACAGAGGTTGAAGTGAAGTTGCTGAGACCATCACTCCGACCGTGAGCAGAAGTTCTCCTCCGCAAAGGGAAACCACGAGGAAACATGCAGCCAAGAACGCGGTGGTCCGAGCGCATCTACGACTACGAGTGCGGCGCCGTCATGGACGAAGAGGCAGCAGGCGTGGACCTCGCGGAGGGGCGCTGGGTGCGCTGCCGACGGTGGGTTTTGAGGAACCAACGAGCTGAAACAAGAAGCAGGAGAACTGACAGCATCCCGACTCCCGTAGCTGCGACGTGCACGTAGATATCAAGACACCGTTCGTTTTGATCGGTTGGGCATCGCACAAGCGATCGCCAGCGCATGTCCGAAACATGCAGGACCGAGCGGGCAATGCGCACCGAGAACCTGCGAAAGAGGCCGATTTTGCCGACGCGATGATGGAGAGTGCTAACCGAGACACGGACTACTTGGCGTTGTTCCGGCAAGAACTGGACACGAGAGCGAAAGAACAAGCAAAAGCCAAGGACTTGATGCTGAAGACAGCGATGCTGGTAACGGAGCAACAAGAGGACATCGATGCCCTGCGCACAGAAGTCGTAGAGCTCAAGGATGTGATCCACGACCTGCGCTGCATAATTGAGGAGCTTCATCGGCCACATGATTGCGTGTGCAGTAGCCGACCGCGGCGCTACGGTACTGGCCAATTATCAGTCAATCAAGGTGACATGCGTGGGCCATTTCCGTGCCGAAGAGTGGCCGAGAGTCAGGAGTCACCGGATGCGAGCGACGTCGAGATCGACATGTTCGACGATGAAGTACACTTGATGCAGATGAATTGACAACGCGACAACTTATCTAAATCCGATGCGTCGAATACGTAGTGCCGGGTAGTGGTATCGGCACGATCAGAAAAACAATTCACGGGTCTCGCTCTCAGTTTGCTCCATCGGGCAAGTTGGGCACTTGAAACGCCTACAACCGAAGAAAATTAGCGTCATCTCTAACTCACCTAACAATCAGAGTATCTGTACCTCGTCATGTTGAATGAGATCTTTTTGACGCAAGATTTGCAAATTACATGGCCACACTTTAGCAGCAAAGGAGGATTTGATGGCGTACTCTCCTCTTTTGACACAGGACACGAGAAGACAGTGTGGAATCGGTGCTCGTTTGCAACTGGTATCTCCACAGGAAGTTCATCAAGTATGTCCCAATTCGCAAGCTTGCTGTCCATGACGTTAACAAGCTTCCTCATCGCTGGAAGTGCCGTCACGCCAGCAGATAAGCTACAAATGCAACATTTGCATGAAATGACTGTCAGTCCGCATTGCACAACAAAAACATCTTACCAAGTGTCTAGATAAGCGCGATGTGGTACGCGATTCAGCCGGCAACACGCTCGAACAACACCCTCTCGAATATGATCCCAGCGGTTGGGATCGAACAGGTCCTTGTAAGGAGACTGGCTGAAGTTTTGCTTGTAGATGACGCACGTCATCAGGCGGCCAATATCTGGTTGATAGAAGCATCAGAGACAACATATGTAGAGCACGGTTTGAGCATCATACCATTCTTGTGAGTGGCGTGGAATGGTGACAACTCTTCTCCAGCCATTTTGACGGCGTCCATGACATCGGAACAACTTTCGAGTAGATCAAGGTATTTGAGGCGAACGAGTTCGAACTCGATATCGATGTGGAGACGTTGCAGCTCCTCTCGATGTGCTCGGGACCACCTAAGCGACGCTGTTAACATAGTAGCGTAATACGAATCTCCACTACTACTCACTCAAGTGCAGGAGTCATATTCTTCTCTTTCAACGCGTCTGTCATCGCGAAGAGCTCCACGAAACAGGATCGATAGTTGCTTGGCAATTGGATACCCGCCTCCTGAACGATACCAACGCATCAATTTCCTCATCGTTCGTATCAACACATGCTTCAACTTACAGCACACAGCGCGTCAGCAGCTGCAATTTGCCCGTCGTGGTAGAGATATTCGGCGATCAACTGACACACTGCCTGGTGATCCGGTTCTTTCGAGCGGCAGATCTTGGTGATGTCGTTTGTCGACAACTGTTCCATTCCAGCGCCACCGTCAGCATACCAACCGGGTTTTATCCTATCATTCTACAATTCGCTTCACCTTATCGATTTGCTTTCCATACTTGGCCAGTGCGACATGGAGTGCCTTGAGCTCGTCGGCTGCGGCTTTATCTAGGTTGAGCATCTTGACGCGCTCGACGAACTCCTGGACAATGTGTTCCATCTCCTCGTCGCCCTTCTCCACATTTCCAGCGGGATCTGCGTTCGCAGCGTCAGACTTGTTCTCGCTTTCGCTTGTGCCTTCGTGGACGCTGGCGGCCTCGGCACGCTCCTCTGCAGCCTGAGACCGTTGGCGCTTGCGTTTGTATTCTTCCTGCTTCTCCACGAGCTGCGCTTTGGCCGTCTCGACTTCCGTTAGCAGCAGGTCCAACTGGTGGTGGATCTGGTCTGCGCACGCGCGCTGCCGCTTGAGCACGCGGCGGCCTTCATCCTCCACCGCCTGCATCTTCGCGATGTGCCGTTGTGAGGTCTTGGTCTTCTTCCATTTCCGCAGCCACTTCAAGATGGGGCCGTAAGATGTGACTCCCGCCACCGTTGGGAGAAAGGAACTGAAACACTAATGTCACCAACTGCGAAGAGCAACACAATTCGTCCTGCTAAAACCGACATACCCGGTTCAGTAACATGGCATGATATCGAACTGTAGTGACATCCGACCTCAAAAATGGACACCTTGGCTCAGTTACACTACTTCTTGGCGATCAGCGAGAGAATGAGCTGCATGTAGTCTTCATGACGTCGCCGCGACTCTTCCCGTTCCTGTTCCCAGCGGCGCAGGTCCTCCTGGCGACGCGCTCGCTCTTCCTCCCACCGCCGACGGTACTCCTCTCGGACGGCTCGCTCTTCTTCCCGGTTGCGGCGTTCTTCTTCACGACGCTCGAGCTCCTCGGCTCGACGGCGACGGTCGTCTTCAACATTTTGAAGGAGCTGCATCTTGATGAGTTCCAGCAGCTCAGTCGTCGATGTCGTCGCGCCATTGGCGTTACCAGTGCGGCGATCTGTTGTCTCAGCGAGACGATCGTACATTGCCTGTGCACGCGAAGCAGTGGGAACAGGAGCTGGAGACGGGTTCACCACTAGCGGAGGGACTGGAACAGCGGGCGTCGGCTGAGGGTTCGTCGCCATTGGGTAGTACCGCGGATTGATCGCGACGACCTGCTGCGGACCGGTGGTTGCACCTGGAGCTGGCACGGCTTCTCCGCTGCTCTCGCGGCGTCGCTGCGCGCCATTCGACGGCTCGTCCTCCACGTCACCTTCCATCGAATCCGGCTCCGATTCTTCATCCTCGTCGGGCACGTCGCCGCGGTTCTTCATGCGGCGCTTCACATTAACAGCACGCCTAACGTCTGGCGCGATCACCGTTTCATCGCCGCCAGTGAACAAGCGACAGAGCGCCGTGAACTTGCGGCGCAGAGAGTTGGGCGTGCGCCTCAAGCTCGGGAACTGCGCGTTGTGGAGCCGCGCGACGGCGCGCCACTCCTTGTGGGTCACGGGCAGATGCTCTTCGAGCAGCGACAGGTAGAACGAGACCTCGGGCGCCGAGTAGCCAGCGCCGCGGCCGCCTCCGCCCGCGGGGCGAGGGCGCTTGACGGTGGTCACCACCGCGAGCGCCGGTCGCTCGGAGCCGTTCTCTTCGTCATCACGACGGAGGAAAGTTGCCGCGCTTTCCATGGAGGGGGTTTTGTGCTTCGGGCTCACAAAATGGGAAACTGGTGGGTGGTCACAAAAAGCGACACCAGGTGAGATGACGGATACTTGTTTAGTATAGATACAGTCTCTATCTCAGTGGTCTAAAGCATCCGGATAACACGTTTAGTACAGATAATGTTGTTATCTCAGTGGTTGGGTGGAGTGCTGGTCCCAACTCACTTCAAGTTGATCCCTTCAAAGTATGGCAGCGACAACAACAGACGACCTTTCTGACTTCCTACTCCGAACGACGACGTTGAGCATCCTGTAGTTGATCACGGCACACTTCATACAATCCACTAGACAAAGACGAAGTGCAGCTCGTGGTGGAGTACTGTATTAGCATTGGCGTACGAGCGTTACAGACGCCGCTGCTCGTTCTGGATTGCTATGCGCTCGACGGCCATTTCGATGTCATGAGTAATGATGCCACTGATGCGCCGCTCGGGCGTAGCTGCCATTGCCATAATCGACCGAACCATCGGCGAATCTAGTTTGTGCATGGCTGCGCTGGTAGTGGCTGCACCGTGAGGATCACGCTTAGGCTGTTTGCTTGCACGACGTTCGTCGTCACGAGGAGTCACGACACTCAGAAAAGCTAGCTTTTGTTGTGTCGACAAAGGCCCCTTTTCGACGCATACGGGTTCGTTGTGATGGGCAAGAAGGCGCTCCTTGAATTGCTCCATGACGACCTTAGAACAGTCGCCTATCTCGCACCGCACGAGCCGATGGTTCTTGTCTAGCATATCCGCGTACAAGGCGATCAGTCGCCTTGTCTTCACATCTCCATTGAACACGCCAACGCCAACAAACAACTGGCGGAGTGATTGAGTCAGTGCACTCGACGAGTCACTAAGAGTCGTGAAGAGCTTGGCGTAGCTATCGACATCCTCGGCGCCAACAGTTTGAAGGCGCAACGTCTCGAAACGCCAACTGTCGCTGGAAGGCGCACAAAGCCAGTCGAAGTTGTCGACGTAGTACGATATCAGATCTAGTCGCTTGACGTTGCGGCAGGACGATCGTAACGCGGTAAGCAAAGTCGAGTCCATCGATTCTTCCTGACTGGACAACGAAAGACGCTCAAGTGGCTCGCCGATGAGATCCAGCAGCTCAATCACAGCTGGCACGGCAACGTTGGTGATGTTCATAAGCGTCAGATGGCGAATTCCGTGGCGCTCACGGCGGGCGATAGGCTTGAGCGCGATCAACTCATTGCGTTCCGTCCAGCACACACCCGTGCCCGGCAGCAGGATCTCGATGTAGTCTTCGTCTGCATTGTCGCGTACAACTTGATACGTGACGCCTGGCTCGCGGACTCGGAGTGCCGGTGTGTCGGTTTCATCTGCTGGTATCACACGATAATGGCCGAGTCGGAGTAGTGCCGATGGGTTCAGCGACGCCGACATGGCCGGTCCCAGCGGTGCGCGGTTCGCACTCGCTCCAGGAACTTTTTGAAACAGAAATGCCAAGGGATTCGTGTGATCCAGCACCTCTCGGATCGCTTGGACGTGGGATATCTCGAGACCTTCGACGTTGAGGCTGGCTGTATGGATACGGTGGTCGGCGTCGCTGCTGAACAGCGCATATGCGAGCCACGGCCACCACACGCTGCCATCAGCTTGGATAGCGTTCTCTTCCGTGACCGCGTCATGAGCGAAATCTAGCGTGCGCAGACTGCCACTGTGGGCGATGGCCGTGCAGAACGCACGCACGCCCGGGGCATCGAAGCCTCCCAGATCGATCTTGAGGTTTTCGATGCCCAGGTCGTCTCGACGACCACGCCATGGCGCGAGTTGATTCAGAAGAAATCCACCGATGACGCTGTGGTGAAGGCGTTCGTGCCACAGAAGTGACAGCGTTACGTCCGACATGCGCATCCCCAGCTTACCCGTCTCGTTGATCATGTACAACAAAATGTTACTCACCGGATGTTCCATGAGCCGGAAGCGAAACGATTCGATAGCGAACGGCCCGCGGGGAGGCGCATCTGCGATTTCCGTCGGGTCAGGGTCTTCATTTCGCGAATTTGTCCTGCCAGGGCCTGGTGCTCGTGCGGTGTCCGCATTCTCCCCGTTTCCTTCTCCCCCTTCAAATTGACCATTTCTATCTCCTCCCGCTCCTTCGTCTCTGGCAGCGTCACCTTCTTCTTGATCATTTTCTTCATCGTCGTCGTCATCATCATCATCATCGCCCAGCCCCCCTTGAGCACCGGGCTCGACCTTGACCAACAACGACGGGTCGTGGTACGCATACGCGATTTGCTTGAGCTGCGTGAACACGTAGCCAGTCTCACCCTCGTCTTCGAAATCCATGGCAACGTCAAACTCGAGCGACAGCTGCACGCGGCCGTCCGTCTCACGGTCCAAGTCGCGCCCGTCGTTCTGCTCGCGAAACGCCTCCAGCAGCTTGTCCTTAGCCCGCTTATACTTCGGCGACACAACTTCGCTCTCAATGATCAAGCGAATTAGACTCTGCGCCGTGTCGTCCGTGCGGTCGATGATCTCCTCGCCGTCAATGCGCACAAGGAAACGCGGCCGGATCTCCGTGACGTCGGGAAAGAGCTGCGCGGCGTACATCTCCAGCGTGTACTGCAGACCCACGAGCTCGAACACCAAAGCCCACGCCGCCGAGTGGTCCACACGAGAGAGCAGCTCCAAGATCTCCATGGCCTCGATCAATAACGACCAGACGCCCGGGTTATTGCGGCGCTCGCGAGGCGCCAGCACCTCGACCCAGAGGTCTCGCATATCGGAGACCGTGGCCAGCGGCGGCAGCTCCACGCGAACTTGGGCATCGCGCAGCGCCGCGAGCCACGGCTTGAGCAGCTTGCGCCAGACCGCGAGCGGTGGCGCCGAGGAGGAGGAAGCAGACGCGGCATCCATTTGTTGTTCGACTGAGGTGAGCCCGTCCCAACGACCACGTATTACGCTTGATTTAGTATATCTAACCAGAACGCGGTGTTATTAGGTGGTGACATATTGGTTTAGCGATGAAGAGTGTGATGGGTGCCTCATAAGAGGGTTCTTGGTGGCTATCGTTGTGTGCCGTCTACATCGTCTACCGCATGTGTCACCGCTCTATCCGTTGGTTCATGTCGTTGTTGAGTTGTCTTGAGCATCTGGATAGAAACCAGTGAAGTAATACCAGTTTGCCCAGCATCTTGACGTTGGACGTGCCAAAGGTCTCGTTGAGCAGAAGCGCATAATTGGCGAACACGTGACCACGGCGATGAACAATAATTGTTCATCTACCGGCGACGCGCTCAAACTCCAACATCGCCGCTTCGGACTCGCTATCTCCTTAGTTTTTCTTTTGATCCCGACCAGAAGAGCTGCAGCAAGCGTGGTGAACACGTCTTGATTTGCTTGAGTGTTAAGAATACAGTTTTTATCGTAGATTTATGACGGCACGAATACAAGGCGACAAACACAACGCCAATGGTGGCTGAAGTACTAGATTTCTTCAAAAATACACTGCTCCAATGCTGGCCGTCGCTTTCAATGGGACATCGTTCTGGAGCTTCCTCACACGCCGATGACGCAGCAGTGGCGACGCTGGGGAAGCGACGCGTAGGAAAAGATCCTCGTCATGACGTTGTCGTTGAATAGCTTGTACGCGTCTGGAAACGACGACATGGCTACGATTGAACTGAGGAAGCCAAGTTTCGCTGTCAGCGGTAGCGGGGCCTCGCGAGGGCCGGTGACTGGCTGGCCGTTGAACGATCGAAAGCGATGTTGGAGTTTGAGCGCGACGCCGTCTGGATAACCACGCAACACAAACCGCTGCAGAGTACAGTTCCTCGCGAGCATCTTGAGTGCTGCATATGCCGACTCAATATCGCCTTCGTCTTGCTCGCCAATGAACAGATCTTGAAGTGAATCATGCAGAGCGCAGACTGGATTGCCGAGGGAAGCGTATAACTCCATGAGGCTGTTACGATCACGGACACGGCAGCGATCAATGACCAGTGAATGCAGCGTGTTCGAGAGGCTCGATTCTAAAACCGGTTCGAGGGTGTCGATCTCAAGCTGATGCAAAGCCAATCGCTCGAGGTTTGGGCACGCCGTCAGTATTTGTTCGAGGTCGCCAGCAAAAAGCCGAGATGCTTCGGTATGTGGAATGTCAGGCCCAGCAATCGTCAATCGATGTAACGGTTCACCCAGGAGCCACACAAGCGCCACCACAGTCGCTTGGCTGGCTTCACTCTCGAGCGCTGGGCTCAAAGACACGGTCAGGTGCCGCACCAGATGACTAGACATTCGAAACGGTTTCCTTGGGGGGAGCAGAACTGGAAGCTCAGTACCTTTAACTGAAACCGATGATCCTGAAGTGCTTGACACGAACGAGGTCATCCGAACAGGCTCCGGACGCAGAAGCGGTGGGCACTCAATGACGGGCAACTCGTGAACTGATGCTGTGAAGTCGAAGAGAGAATGTTGATAGAGCTCGATCGGGACAAACTCAATCACACGGACACGGTTCACCGCAGGTTCTGGTGGAGCCGACATAGGAGCCTGGACTGGATGTTCGGGTTCTTCATACTTCACTGCAAGCACATCACGAAGAGCAAAAATGTCTCCGTACGAGCTGAGCGTAATCGTAAAATGCACTGATTCCACATACTTGGGAACATGTTCTCCGAAAAGCTCGTCCACGACCGCCTCCAGCCAATCCGCACGTCCTTCATCATCCCTTAGATCGTCTGAAAACGTGAAGTGTTCGAGTGTGTGGCTATTGCAAATACCGTCACAGATCGCGGTGCGTTGATCGGCCGGGAGGGTCATGGGGTAAAGCGTGAACCGCCTCAGTCCTCCACGAAGACTCAACGGCACATTCACGCCTGGCGCCAAGCCGATGTCGCGAAAGTGCTCGATGTACCTCGTCGAGGTATCCACCTCCTGCCACGTCGCAAACGTGAGCGACGAGACTTTCATGTTGAGCATAGTGTCGATGACGGCATGTAGCTCCTTGACGAGTAGTACGCAATCACCGAAGTCAAATCCAAACGACTGCACAACAAATGGCGATTCGTCCCATGCGCGAGCGTTCTCTGCTGGCTGGTACGCTTTGAGGAAAGACGCCAGACAGCGGATCGCCCCAAGGCACTCGAGTCTTTCGTCGTTGTCCTTGATCGGGTCGTCCTCAAATTGGAATTGGCACGTGAACTTGATGCACTCAAGGTGGAACGTGGTCGCTCTCACGTCCAGATCGACCAGCATCAGCGTCTCAACATGACGAAACAGCGGAGAGTGGTTCCACTCGGCGATGCCAAAGATGACGACGTCGAAGATCTCGGTGATCTGCTCGAAGCCGTCGGCGAAGTCAGACTCGAGAAAGTGCAGCGCATACGTGGGGCGCACGCCGTCGAAAAATGAGAGTGGGAAGGCGAGCTGCATGGGCGACTTGCCGCAGGCCTCCAGCAGGAACGTCCAGCAGAGGCGGCTGTCGAGCGAGAAGAGCAGGTTGAGCAGCTCGAGGGCCTCAAGCACGGCGCTCCAGAGTCCGCGGTCGTCGCCGACGCGCGCCATCGACACGTTGACCGTGAGCGAGACAAGGTCCTCACGATTGGGTGCGACGTCGTATATAGGCGACAGCGAGAGCGACAGCTTGCCGGCGATGGCGCGTCGCCACGGCGTCAGTTCAGCGCGCCAGTCGGTGGTTGGAGGAGTCATCATGCGCCGTCGTCGTGCGCGTCCAGAGCGTCTTCCTGGTCTCGAGAAAATCCACGGGGCGGCTCGTTCGATAGATAAATGATCGGACTGTAGCGCGAACGACTGCTACGGCACGCGAGGCCCCGTCCGGCGCAAGGAGAGTCCATCGAGAAAGGGCATAGAGGGATGCATCTTAGTTCGTTCAGAAGTGGGTCTGGCGCTGGAAGAACGATAGAAATTTACGATAATAGACCATCTACGTTTTAAAATTATGATTATAGACAGTTCTGTTTTCGTTACCACATATCTATACGGTATTAATGCGAGTTGCATCTAAGAGCCACTCGATTTCGTCCCTCAAGATGCCGCACACGCGACGCTCGGGCTCAGCAACATAGTCCATTACCAGTCGTACTGCTCGCTTGTCGAGTTTTAGTATGGTTGTCTTGGCAGCCGAGTGATTCTCACGCTTGGTCTTCTTGGACGCAGGTGTCTGGTATGTACAAGAAGCAATTGTGCTCAAGAGCGCGATCTTGCATGTCGGTGAGAGTGGCTCTTTCTCCACACAGACCGGTTCGCCATGGTGCGCGAGTAGCCGATCCTTGACGTGCGACGGGATTTCCTTGGAACATTGGCCGACCTCGCATCGTACAAGCAGGATGTTCTCGTTCAGCACGTCTGAAAGCATTGTCGCATCCGCGCTGATTCTTCAACTTGGAACTTGTCTCCAAGGCCTAGATGGAGGTGGCGGAGCGACGCTGTCAGTCCGTTTGACGAGTCCTTCAGCGTCGCAAAGAGGTCGGTGTAGCCTTCGGGGTCGCTGGAGACCACGGATCGCAGACTCAAGGACTCAAGAGCCCAAGTGTCGTCAGAGGTCTCGCATAGCCAAGCAAAATTAACCACAATCCCATTCTCGACGTCCAGTCGCTTGACGCGGCGGCACGAAGAGCGCACCGCATTAAGCAGAGTAGAACCTACTGCTCTGATCTGGAACACAATTGAGAGCCGTTCGATAGGTTCTCCGATGAGATCCATCAGCATGATCACTGCTGGTATGGCTTGGGTTGTCACATTTGTCAGCGTGAGATCACGAATCTCGTGATCCTCACGACGAGATGATGCCATGGTTGACGCACTCGGAGGAGCATCGGAGAGCTGACTTGACTTTTCCAAAGCGTTGCGCATCGCGAGGACGTGCGATGAATTGAGTCTACCGATGTCTAACGCCATAGCTTGGACGTTGTGGGGTCGAGTCCTTGCTGAACAACGCGCACCGACACGGCCACCACACATCCTCGTTTGGGGCGTTTCCAGACGCGCGCTCCTAGCTGAAACTGCGTAAACTGGCACTGTGTGCAATTGACGAGCAAACTGCGCGCACGGCTGGCTCGTCGAAGTTGCCCAAAACAATGTTGAGAGTTTCGACACCGTAATTGGCAAGATTGCTGCGTCGAGATGGAAGCCGATTACGCAGGAACTTGCGCACGACCTTGTTTGTCTGTTGTCCGTGGCGTAACGCTGGAAGTGTCAAATCCGAGATGACGAATTCAGCTTCATTCGCGATTCTGAGAAACTGTTTACTCCTGATCCCCTCAGGCAGCCGCATTTGGACGGAGTCGAGCATGAAACCTGCACGCCCGCGGTTCGATTTTTGCTGGGCACATCCACCAAACCTCAATTGATCTTCGTGTGAGCAGGTAATGTGCAGGAGCTGCACCATAACGTGGTCGAACTCATCGGCATCCTCAAACTCAAAAGCAAGGTCGGCATCGAGCGAGAGGAGCATCCAGCCGCCATGATTCAGTTCGCGAAACCTCTCGAGCATGTTCTCCTTGGTCTCCACGAACTTTGTCGATGCGCTCTTGCCTCCTTCGAACAAGCTGAGAAGACCGTTCACGGTGGCTGTGGTGCGCTCGAGGAGTTCATATCCTTCGACGCGAAGAACGAAGCGAGGGAATATGCCTGCCAACTGAGCGCCGTATAAATTCGCCATGGCCGGCTGTCCGGCAACTTCGAACAGCAAAGTCCAGCCCGCCGCGTTGTCGACGCGCGAGAGCAACTCCAAGAGTTCCATGGCCTCGCCCAGCACTCCCCACGCGGTTTGGACGTTGTTCAGCTCCGTCGGGGCCTGGATCCCAACCCACAGCTTTCGCATATCGGAGACCGTGGCCAGCGGCGGAAGACCGACATAGAAACCAGAGAGACGCAGCACGCGGAGCCACCGCGCGAGCAGCTCGCGCCAGGTCTCGAGAGACACCGTGGTGGCCATTGGTGAGCCCATGAAGTTTGGTGGGATGCTGACGAACACCCCAGTTCACTGACATCAAGACAGGTTTTTTAATCCAGTACGTTGATTTGGGTCTCGCCCATCAGCAGAAGAAGTACTCGTCGTCGTCGAGCACCCACTGCGGCACATCCACGCACGGCTTGCTCAAAGCCGCGTAACTTTGACTGGGATCGTTAGTGAATACTTGCGGGCCGTGATGTCGAGGTGGCTCACGTCGAACATGGCCGACTGCATGGCGACGCTGATCGGGATCCACTCGACTTCTTCCTGGCGCACGAACTCAGGCAGTGTGAGGTAGTACAGGCCAATCAGCGCCTCGGCCGTGCTCCCGTGCTTGATCTTCTGCTTCCCGCAGAGACGACACTTGCACAGCAGTTCCACGTACAGGCGGCCGATCGTCTTGCTCTGGAGCATGCCGTGGTAGCTGAAGAGGTACACGACCCACAAGACCACGAGGAAGAGCTGGTTGTGGAGGCTCGTGAGCGCGCCCATTGCAAGGCGCAAGTGGTTGATGGCTGTGATGACGACCGAGCCCACGAACGTCGGGATCACCCCGAAGATGAAGATGGGCGAGATGAACGGACGAGCGTAACGGGTCGCACCTCGCAGGATCAAGTGCTGGCACGTGAGGCTGTAGAAGTTGTACGAGATGGAAATCAACCGCAGCTCGCCGATGAGCGACTTCAAGTGGTCCACGTATACACCTGGCTTGCACTTGTAGTATGGCGAGTCGCTCGAGCTGAGTTCAATGCCTGGTGTCCAGAGGTCTACGCCATTCACCCACCACGTGCAGTTGCTGTCCGCCGCGCCGATGTACCACGTCACCAGATTGAGCCACAGAATCACCTTCGATAGCTGGATGTTCCGTCCGTGGGAGACTGTTGATAGGTTGACCGTGAAAATGCTGTCCAAAAGCTGAGCACAGTTCGGCTGTCACAAAGTCTGTTGGCCTTGACAGTCAGCACCGTTCGAACCGCGATCCACAGGTTTTGCATGACCCAAATCGAGAACACGGTGCAGCCGAGCAGCGAGACGAGCGCGTAAACATTCACAAGCACTTTCTCGGTACCGCGACTAAACGTTGTCGTGATGATCGTGTTCGCTCCACTCGTCAAGAGATCCAGAAAAACATTCGGGAATGGCTCGTCGCCAGCCTGTGGAATGCGACCACCGAGCACACACGCGACAATTGCTCCAGGATTTGCGACGTTCGGGATCTGGAGATATTCAAACGTCGTATTGTCGCTCAGCTTGACCGGTTCCAAGATCTTGATAGAGAACACGTCTTTACCGGCACCTTCGCCCATGCACCGCCAGTCTACATATCCTTGCCGGTTGATCACACTCTGCGACACTTCGCGGTCCTGGCATAGCCCCGATCGATCAAACGTGGCGACCCACCCGGCCGCGTGGGCCTGCTTGCACAGATCGAGACATCCGTCGCGCGTGACACAGATCGTCGACAATCGGGATTCTACTTTCGTGATCTCAGTTGGGTCGGTGACCTTCTTGACTTCAAGCACCCGAGGAATGAAGTATTGAGTGCCATACGCCGTCAGCACGCTGGTCTGCGGGGCTCCTTCGATGTATATCGGATCAGGATACGTCTTGAAGCTGGTCGGAACGAGGTCCCACTTTTGGCAGATACCAATCGTCTCGCTTTTCGTGACGGAGTACCTCTCGACAAACCTTCCACCAGTCGCCTTGTTGTCGATGTGAAGACCGATAAACAGGTACGGCGCGTTGTAAGCATACTCTGAGACCTTGGCGAGGAAATTCTCCGGTGTCTCGCCGACCAGCCACCACAAACGTTCGCGACCAAGGACCAGCGCATTCAAGTCGGGCTCAACGGGCTGAGTACGCTGCGGAAGTGACCCGGACATCTCGCTGTATCAAACTCCAGACAGCTTGCCGGAGAGATCCGTGAAGCCGTCATAAAACCGATACTCGGCGTACAAGCCTTTCTTGCCTGCGAAACCCGTTGGATCGAGTGAGTAATTTTTGGCCAGCTCCTGAGTGAGCTGGTGGAGCGCTCCGTCTCGGCCGAGCTTTGACACGAGATACTTGCGTCGCTCAAGACAGCCGTCGAGATCAGGGAATACTAGGTTCTGGTACACGCGAGCACCTTGTTGCACGTACGTGTTGTTTGGATCGTACGACGACTGCCACTCGTAGTTCATGAGCTGGAGGACATCAATTCCCTTCAGACACATGACAGCCTCGGACACTTCGTTCACACGACAGTTCTTCTGTTCCTTGTAGTTATTACCCGCATACATCCCGCCGTGCGTGCAGTAGTCATCCATCTCCGCGTTAATCTTGTCAGCTTTTGGCACCAAACTCGTGCGGCAGAATAATCCCACGTACGGGTCCTGCTGGAAGACATCGAGGTACATGGCCCACTTGCTCGCTCGGTTAAACACCACAAAGTCCTGGCACATGTTGATGAAGCGGATGGGTTTGCCTTCTGGAGCAGTGTACTTGACGCCCGAGTTGTCGTACAGAGCCTTCGCGTATTCGTAGTCGATCTCGGTGGTCCAGTTGAGATTGTGGCTGAACACTAAGTCATCTCCAGGCAGGCCGTAGAAGCTGAGCACGTACGACTTGATCGGGACGCCACGTTCCAGATAATACTGATGATGCAGGTGTAGAACTTGAGCCAGAAGTTGTACCGACGGATGCGGCTGCGCTCGCCGATAGCGTTGCCCAGTTCTCTGAGACTGATCGATCGCCCCGTCGACGTATCGCGCCGTGTCTCCGAGCGGATCGAGAGGTTCCCTTTGTCGGGACCCTGCGTGTTTCCTTTCAGACCACAGAGCAACAGACGCTCTAACGAGTGGCCAGGAAACGACCGTCGCTAGCGTGAAACCCCGTGTTGAGCCTGGTGCTGTGAAACGACGCGGGGGTTTGCTCGGACAAGAAAAGCGAGCGGGTGAGGCCAACGGAGAGTCCTCATTTAGGCGGTGGGCGAAGCAACTGCGCGTTGCATTGTCCGAAGCGTTACGCTCCAAAGCGTCGCCGCATCGGTTCGCGACCCGTTGTTCCTGTCACTTCAACCTAATCTGTCCGAGGAGTCACAAACTGCAGCAGTTTGTGACGATGGGGACACAAAATGTGATTCGGCTAACTCCCAATCTTCAAGTTGAACCGGTTCAAGGTGGAAGCGATTGACCGAGTCCATCTTGAGCTGCGATCTTGAGCCTCGAAGGACCCGAGTGTACAGTCAGCGATGGGCAAGCTCGATCGGCTGGAAATCGACCGTAGTTTTCAAGTGAGATAGGCTGGGATGCGCCGATTGTGTTTGGGATGAGAGGACAACGTCTGCCAACTGTCTGCCATCCAAGAGCGACATCGTGTGTGCGACACTCCCCTGTCCAGTCGAAGCTGTCGGAGGTGCCGCAGCATTCGACTAGGGAGCGCTTGTGTCCAGACTCTGGGCGAATTGTAAAACAAACATCCAGGTGCTCTGGAGTCCAGAGGACGCTGCTTTACATCTTGCTCGATGCAATCTGGAGATTGATCATCTTTATCGCCGTCAGTACGGGCCTGCTCGTGGCCCCACGTGTGGAAGTGGTGACCGTAGGCGATGTCTTCCGCAGTCTCATTGTCAGCTTGATCACAACCCAGCTCGCGGTCATTCTCGATGGGATAGTACTCGTCGTCCACGTCACGTAGACGACGAGTACTATCCCAGGCATACACAGCCTGGATATGAGTCCGGCACATACAGTATCTTGACGACCGTCGCCAACCTCGCCATTGTGATCTCCTCCATGCTCAACAATGTCGCGTCGGTGAGTTTCGATGGACATGGACGGCGATTCACCGGCTGCACGGGACCGCGTCATGTTCCTCGTCCCGCATCTCTGCCGTGATAGTAGTGTGGTTATTGCTACCAGATCAGAAGAGAGACCTGCGACCTCGTGTTTCATGTTCGCGGGTGGCGCTGGCTGCTGAAACGAGATTGGCAAAGGTGAGGGCCGAAATACGGTCGGTCAGACTCGGCATGTGATGAAGAGCTGGCTTCAACTGAAATGGTGACAGCGCAGAAACTACCCAGTATGAAGCTGAAAGTCAGTCATTCTAGATGCAGCCGACTGGAAGGTTTGTCCAACCTCCGACTAGGAGGTGCCAGTAGTGTCAGGCGATTGCTTCCGGACCCAAGTTGGAAGGACTTGGGACATCCTTCAGGAACCTCCATCGAGGCATCTCGCGGTCGTCTGGTTTTCCATCGGCATTGGCTTCGCTCTCATTCCATACGGCTTGTCCGGGGTTCAAGTATTTTGGCTCGGCGCTACCAAGCTCACGCTTCTTCACATGGAGGCATCGTTCGGTGTGGGCGTATGCATGCTGCGGCACTATATCTGGCATTTGCGCTCCAAGCAAGTTGGAGACTGACCTTCTTCGCCGCTGTTAGTGTCGGTCTATTGGCAGAAGTACCTTGGAGAGGGCGATTGTGTACAACGTCTACCGCAGCCTCGGCACGAGCTTTACCGTATTTTCAAGGATAACAACTCCCAACCATTCTCTAAGTTCCGAGACATCAGAGAATTCATGCAGCACGCAGTTGATCAAGAGAGCTTGTCCTCTCCGAAGCATATTGTGCGGCACGTAGGTAAGCAACCGGATACGGGGCTTTTATGATTTTGCGCCAACATATTCTGGAAGGGTGATTTCCGAGTGGTATCATTCTCCTCGGATGTCCCGTGCCCGATTGTTTGCACACCGAATACTACTTTCGAGGTGCAGTTGGTTATGAAAGTTTCGAGGTGTTCAGTGACTCCCGAGATTTCTATTTTTTTCGCTCAGAAAGATGCAGCGCAATCGGTGTAAGAATGGCGCAGTCTGAAAGTCACGCCTTAAGCAAAGCGCCTAGGGCCTAACAGCTAGTCGTGGGGCAGGTGCATTCCAGACGAAAGTGCCGACAAGATAACGGAGAGCTCAAACATGAGCGAGCCATGACGAGCAAATACGCGTTGAGGCTTGGATTAGTATCTCGGTTTCGGAGAGAACGGCATTCTGAACATTCCCAAGTTTTGGAGCGTTAAGCAAATACAGTGACATTGTAAGATCTTATTACCTTTCTATACCAAAATATGAAATTTCTATCCAACGTAAAAATTGCCATTCACAAGACGTTCCCTCTTCATATAGATGTATACCTGGTACACTGAGAGGACAGGGAATTGTTGGCAGTTTCTGTATCGGTAGGAATGTGATGGGCGATTTACTCCAGCCGATCGAAGACCCCAGCTGTTCTTTACCGCAAATGCATACAACTGTGGAGAGCAGAACTGCAATGAGTCTAGGTCGTCTTCAAAGTCACAGGGGACGCGATTCTGGCCATAGTGTGCTCCTTTTCGCATTCGCGAGCTGCACGGCACCATGAAACACTCGCAGATAGGAATTTCTCCAGGCGTCGTACTACTCGAAGAGCAGGACCACTACGCTTATCATCTAGAGCAGCTCGAGATGTCTCAGGTGAGCTGGACTTCAAGGCCCGAGCCACCATTAGACAGCGTCAAGAATCTCCGGCAGCATCGCGTCGCGAGTCGCTCAACGCACCAGAGCAGAACAAATCGACACCACGAGACCTCCTACGCTGCGAGCTCGATCGACACGATCCCTTTTCTCTACGGTGCGATCCGGCCCGGCGGCGCGGTCGACGTGTTCAGCTTTCGCTACATCGGTCTGCCACTGAACTGGTTCCTCATCGGATTCTTCGACGGAGCTGTCGCTTCGATCGTGTACCCACTGCTCAACATCTACCTGGGCTACACCCGCGCGCAGATGAACGCAGTACAAGCCTTATTCGGTGTCCCGCGACTGTTTAAAGCCTTAATCGGATTCCTCAGCGACTGCGTCCCGATTAATCGCCAGCGCCGAAAGCCGTACATGGTCATCGGATGGACAATGTTGATGGTGTTCATGGCTGTCGTTGTATTCTTCGATAAACCCGCCCCCTACAGGCGCGACGGTGTCGTCGTCAACAGCGATGCCGCCTCGCAAGGTCCGGGTTCGTGATGACGATGGTCGCTGGCATGTTCGGTCACCTGCTGTGTACCGTGGCATGCGAAGGGATGATGATCGAGTTTGCTCACCGTGAGGGCGAATACGGTCGAGGGCGAGTGCAATGTCTGTGCATCTTCTCTCGATTCGCAGGCGAAGCCGTCGGTGGAGTCGCGACGTCACTGGCACTGAATAGCTCAGATTTCGGTGGAAGTTTTGCAGCAGCAGTGCCAGTTCGAGTGATCGCCATCGCCTTCACTCTTATCGCTGCCATCGGCCTAGCTGTGACGCTGTTTGTTGTCTACGATGAGAAGATACCGTCCACCAGCCAACGCTTCACCTCGCACGTGCGTCGAGTGTGGGACATCCTCCAGAAATCCACCGTGTGGCAGGTCACCGTGGCTGGGTTCTTCATTAGCGTCGGCATCTATTTCCGGCCATTCGAGTCCACCAGCGTCTACGTAAATTGGCTCGGCGCTTCGTCGCTCACGCTTGAAGTCACGGGTGCAATGTCCATCGCAGGCACAAGTATCGCTGCAGTGCTATGTCTTGCATTCACACTGGACGCAAACTGGAGACTGATTATCTTCGCAGCCCTGAGCATCGGTCTTGTTGTCGCAGCACCTGTGGAGATGATGACGGTGTATGACGCCTACCGCAGTCTCGCAACCAGTCTGGTGGTCCTTCAAGGCGGCGCTGTTCTCGACGGGGTCGTCTTCGTCGTGTACCTCCTCGCGGTCGCGGAGGTCGCGGAACCAGGCTACGAAGCTGTGACGTACGGCATCCTGACGACTGTCGCGAACCTCACCATTCTGACCACCTCAATGGTCAACAACATCGTGCCGATGCACCACCCCTCTTCCGCGGACGTGCATGAAGACACTTTGGCTGCGAGAGATCACGTGATGCACGAGTTCCTGACCAAGTATGTTCTGCGCGTCGTCGCGATGGTATTTGTGTGGCTGCTGCTGCCACACCAGAAGCGAGATCTGGGCCGACGAGCGCTCGAGAGCTCGCCCAACCTCGTGCCGCCGATCTTACTCTTCACGCTCTTTGCGCTGCTCTTTGGCGCCTGCGTGTCGTCGGGCATGCTCGCAGTCTTCCCATCGACCTCCTGGCTGAAGTTCGCGGGTGACCCTGGTTGCTGAGACGGTTCACAAAGAGTTCAGAAGCATTTACGACCAGATTTCCTACTGAATTTGCCCATGTTCTTACCATGCAGTACCCATCACCGGATAGGTTATGCTTCCGACCGTTTCGGCGCTATCAACAAGATCTCTCGTCACTTTCGCAGGTGGCTTGTCTCAGGTTAAACTGTAGCGACGCTCACCGAAGTCGGATTAGGTTGCAATAATACAGCCCTGCCCGACCAGAAGGCATCTGTTGATGTTGCTGAGCGGTTTGAATTCGCTTCAACATATCCCAAGACCAAGACACTGCAACTGCGGAATCCACAATGGATCTCGACTGTCGGCTCGACGTGCCACCAGATGATGCCGCGCCAGCAGACGACGTAGTCGGCGCCACTCAGTTCGCCAAGTGCGTCGTTGGGCGTGCCCAATAAAGCCACGCGGAAGGCTGGGCCACGAGTATGAGCAGCCCGAACCTGTCAGCCTCCATTGCAGACATGGAGCCAACTGCGTTTGATTCACTCGCCGCGCAACAACGAGTCCCTAGCGGGATCGTACTGCTCGAAGATCGGGACCTGTATCCTCGCCAGCGAGAACAGCGCGACCCATTGCGAGTGAATGCCACGACTAGACCGGAGCTCCCACAACCGGAACGCAAGAAACCCCGTCACCTCGCGCACCGTGGTTTCCATGAACGCCAGGTCTTTCAACTCTACGAAACGCCGGGCTCCTCGAACTCAACCAACACGGCTCCGCTACTTTTTGGTGCCATCCGACCCGGCGGCGCGGTTGACGTGTTCAGCAGTCGCTATATCGGTCTGCCGCTCAACTGGGTCTTGATCGGATTCTTCGACGGAGCTGTCGCTTCGATCGTGTATCAACTACTTAACGAATACTTGGGCTACACCGGGCCGCAGCTCAATGCCGTGCAAGCGCTGTTCAACGTACCGCGTCTGTTCAAGTTCCTGGTTGGTTTTATGAGCGACTGCATCCCGATCAACCGCCAGCGCCGGAGACCGTACATGGTAATCTGGTGGACGATTCTCATGGTCTTCATGGCTGCTACTATCTGTTTCAACCGCCCTTCTCCGTACGAGCACGACGGTGCCATCGTTGACAGCGACGCCGCCGACCAGGGACCGCGGTTCGTGATGATGGTGTTCGCTGGCATGTTTGGGCACTTGATGTGCACTGTGGCGTCCGAAGGGATGATGATCGAGTTTGCCGACCGCGAGAGCGAGAACGCGCGAGGTCGAGTGGTATGCCTCTGTGTATTCTCTCGGTTCGCAGGCGAGACCGTCGGCGGGATGGCGACGGCGCTCGCGTTCAACAGCGCTGACTTCGGTGGAACTTTTGCACACGCTGTGTCCGTTCGAGTGGTCTTCGCCACGTATGCTCTTCTCGCAGCGACGAGACTCGCCGTGACAATCTGTCTCGTGCACGATGAAAAGACGCCGATGAGCAGTCAACGCATCGCGACGCAACTCCGTCGCATCTGGGACGTGCTTCAGAAGCCGACAGTATGGCAGTTCACCGTGGTCGGCTTCTCTATCTTCATCGGGTTGTTCTTCAAGCCGTTCGAGTTCGTACAAGTCTACCGCGACCGGCTCGGTGCCTCGTCACTGACAGTGCAAGCCACAGCGGTGATGGTCAGTGCAGGGAAAGGCATCGCCGCATTGCTTTGCATGACAATTCTGCTCCACGCGAGCTGGCGAAAGACCACCATTGTGATGAACACTGTGGCGCTGCTTGTCACGGTGCCCGTGGATGTCATGAACGTCTTCGACGTCTTGCGCAGCCTCGCTCTCAGCCTCGCCAAGCACCAAGTCGCCGCTCTTCTCGACGGCGTGGTGTTCGTCGTGTACGTGCTCGTGGCTGCGGAAGTTTCCGAGCCAGGCTACGAGGCCGTCAGCTACGGCATCATCACAACCGCCGCCAATATCGGGATCGTGTTTTCTGCCGTCTGCAAGAACCTCGCGGCGTCCCACAGCTCGCCGACGAGCCTACGACCCGACACCTCTGAGATACAAGGCCACGTCATGGACGTGTACCTCGCCAAGTACACGCTGCGCATCGTCGCGATGCTGTTCGTGTGGTTGTGGCTCCCGCGGCAGAAGCGCGAGCTGCGCGCGCGGCTGCTCCACAGCGCGCCCAGGCTCGTGGCGCCGCTCGTGCTCTTCCCGCTCTTTGCGCTGCTCTTCGGCGTGTGCGTGACGTCGGATCTGCTCGCGGTCTTCCCGTCTACCTCGTGCCTCGTGTTCGCCGGCGGACGAGGCTGCTGAGGAATCGTTTTGACGGTCTGCCGATGAGTTGTGGCCTGGCGATGACCAGCAGCAAACGAGGCGCCTTCAAGATAATCCAGATCGGACCGCGGTTGAGGGTGCATATGACCTGATTATTGTCCTCTTTCATCCCTACAAAACACTCTTTCTGTACATAGGAAGGCCTTCCTGGAAAATGAATTGGCCGATTTAGTGAGGCCTAAATAGACATTTTCTGGACTTTCCACCTGTTTCTGCAGCTGCTCATTGGCGACCCTTCGTTTTTTCCAGGTGACATCCAGTGAGTAACCGTGGATGACTATCGAAGTATTCAACTATAGAAGAAGGTGGTATAACTAAAATATCTTTCAAAACAAGACAAACTGCTCGCTTGCTGATCACACTCTACTCACGACAACTACCTTGTTTTGACATCTTTTCACCCACAAACGAGCAGGTCTTTGTGGTGGCTGATCGAACAAAATGAGTTCACCTGCAGAACGCCACATAGCCGGTGCGCCCCCATCACGTGGCCGTCACCGCTTTGGACATGCCATTCTGACTCTCCTGGGTCTCCCCCCCCTGCTCGCCCTCGGCCTCTGCATCGACGAGGCCATTCGCGAGAAGGATGAACCTGCTGCGCTTCGGCCGCGCGCCCAAGCCCAAGGTCACCGAGCCGCAGACCAACTCCCGCCGCGGCATGATGTCGACCTCTCACGGTATCAGAACAACTACCAGCTCTACGACACGGGCCAGTCCACGGGCCACCGCATCGTGCTGCTCGACCACAACACGCCGCCGAGACCCGAGTGGGTGCGCGTCAACAGCAAGGGCGACGCCTTCACCAACAGCGGGCCTGTGCTCTTGAGCAGCGGCCGCTTCGACACGCCAATCATCTGCGAGGAGCACAGCACCAACGAGACCGACATCGTCCACAGCCTCACCAAGGTCTCGGTGAGCTCGGTCGACGCGCTGCCCGCGAGCCACGGCGCGATCCGCTCTGGGGGCCCCGCCGACCTGTTTAGCACCGAGTACGTCGGACTGCTGCTCAACTGGCTCGTCATTGGCTTCCTCAATGGCGGCACGTCGGCTATCGTGGCGCCAGTCTTCACGAACTACTTCCACGTGGACGACTTTACTGCGGACGCGATTGACGTGCTGCTCAACTTTGCGTGGTACTTCAAGTTCATCTTCTCCTTCATCTCCGACTCGTGTCCGATCCACGGACAGCGACGCAAGCCCTACATTTACATCGGCTGGATTTCGTTCACGCTCTTCATGGTCGTGATGATAATCATTCCAACTGTCGGGCCGTTCACGGACGCCCAGGTCAAGGCAGATCCCGACCTCGCGACCAAAGGACAGCGCTACGTGTTCCCGCTCATGATCGCGTCCTTCTCACACCTCATGGCGACCGTTGCGTGCGAAGGGATCATGGTCGAGCTCGCGCAACGAGAAGGCGAGTTTGCTCGCGGCCAAACGCAGTGCATCGTCGTCATGTTCCGGTTCGTGGGCGAATTCTTGGGCTCGCTCGTACTGACGCTCGGAGCGAACGACGCAGAATACGGTGGTGATTTCAACGTGGCGCTGCCCCTCCAGGCCATTTTTGGCGTCTTCGGTTTTGTCGCCTCACTAGGGCTCGCGTTTACGAAGTACTTCCTCGTCGATGAGTCTCTCTCGATGAGCGCACAGCCCGTCAAGATGCAGCTTCGACGCGTGTGGGGTATCGCCCAGCAACGCCACACGATGAAGCTCATGATCTTCGGGTTCGTGTGCAAAGTGGCGACCACATACAACGTTCTGGAGGCCAAAAAGGTGTACTCAGTTTGGCTGCGAGCCAAAGAGTTCGACACCAACATGTCCTCGACCGTGCAGACCGTCGGCTCCGTTCTCTCCACGTTTCTCGTGTACAAGCTCTGGCTCAACACCAACTGGCGTGCACTCTTGCTCGCCAGCTTAGCCATCGGCGTGGTTATCGCTCTACCAGTTGAGTTCGTCACCTACTACAATGTCATTCGAGACCTCAGCTTCTACCTCACCAAAGACCAACTCGTGAACATGTGCGACATAGTAATCTGGCTGATCCGCCAGCTCGTGATCATTGAAGTCTCGGAACCAGGGTACGAGGCCACGACGTACGGGATGATCACCACGGTCTACAACCTCGCCAATCCTCTCGTCATGTTCGTCAGGAAGGCATTACCGTCTCTCGGCCTTGAGAACCTAAGTCAGAAGGAATTTGCTACGGACACGTCGGACGTGCGGCTCCACATGACGGTGGAGCAAGTCGTCAAGATCGCCGTGCGTGTCATCCTCATCCTCGCTGTCACCCCGTTGCTACCACGCCAGAAACGAGACGTGGACGGGTACCGAACGATCGGCGCGAAGAGCCCGACCACACCGATCGTGCTCATAGCCGTCTTCACCGTGATCTTCATCGCGTCAATTAGTCCAACATCCTCGCTCTCTTCGCGTCCACGTCGTGCCGCCCGTTCGCAGGCGGCTCCGGATGTTAATAACCAGCGACCACTTTCATCATCGACATCGCGCCGTCCGTGTCAGTGTTATTAATGTTCTCGACGCAACGTGCCCGCACTCTCCGCACAATCTCCTGTGCTTTGATCTGAGACACCCAGCCTTTCGAAGACATTGCTGCAGTTGAGCGGTCTCGGCTGTATGAGTGGACCAACGCCGACAGTCACCACGCGTGGCTCTCCACGACAGGCCCGGACGTGCATCTTTTTCGTGCTTCAACGTCTCGGGTCGCGGCCACAAACGAGCACTCCTTAAATGATTATGTGGCGCACAAGCCGACCGGAATACTGTATTAGTCTCCTCCGCGACGACCCGGCGACGATAGGAACTGGCTTCTGTGGTCGATGCGGTGTGTAGCCATGTCCGAATCGAGTAAACGAAAAGCAGATGTAAACTTGTCCCTTCGCACCAAATCACGGTAGCTTCTATGGAGCTCCTCAATGACGGTCTCACCTTGTTCTAAGAATTTCGGCCAGAGCTGCTGAATCACGACGCAACCAGCGCCTGGTCCACTCTGATATGAAACGGCATGAGGCGACCCAGCGGGACAAGATCTCGCGTGTGTTCACTGCGTGCCCGGAAGCAGCAGGTGGACAGTCTCCGAGCGTCGAGACTTCGGAACTTTCGGTCCAGTGGCGGGCCCGCAGACGGGAACGGGGTGATCGGTCGCGGCTATCCCCGTTTGGTGTGGCGTACGAAGAAGGTCTCGTCAATCGTTCGGTGTCCCTCTGTGCTTGCACCGAACAGACCAGTTCTCGATTTTGCCTGCGTCGCGGCCAGGCCACCATGATGCCAAACCGGTTCTACTCGCGGTCGCAACCCGAGTCCGTGGCGTCGCGAAACTCGCGGCCGCAGGAGATCGTGCTGCTCGAGGACGAGAACCTCTATCGGTACCATGAAAAGCTGCCTTCGTTTCAACAGGACGACCACGAGGCGATTCCTGTCGCCCAGACGTATGAAGCCGCGCCGCAGTACCCGGTGAGATCGACGACCTCGTTCGTGCCTTCCATGTCGGACCGCGGCAGCGACTACGGCTACGCGTCCAGAGCGTTCCAGCTGCACGCAACACCATACGGGCTCTCGAGCGTTCGAAAGTCATCGATGACGTCCGTGGACACGATCCCGCTCACGCACGGCGCGCTGCGACCGGGCGGCTCCGTCGATCTCTTCAGCAGGAACTACGTCGGCTTGCTACTCAACTGGTGCCTCGTCGGGTTCTTCAACGGCACGCTCTCGGGGCTGGTGACACCGTTCTTTGAAAACTACTTGGGCTATGACGACCACCAATCTACCGCTGCCTCGACGCTCATCGATTTGCCATGGCTATTCAAGTTCGCCGCGGGTTTCATCTCGGACAGCTTCCCGATCCGCCGCCAGCGCCGCAAGCCGTACATCTACATCGGCTGGGCGTCGTTCGCGGTCTTCATGGTCGCTATGATGCTGATGAACGAGCCACGGCCGAAGCACGTGAATAAACCGGACTACTACCCAGACGCTCCGTCCCAAGGTCTCCGATACATCGTCTCGATCATTGTCGGCTCCATGGGCCAATTGCTCGCCACGGTCGCGGTGGAAGGCACGATGGTCGAATACGCGCAACGCGAGGGCGAGTTCGTGCGTGGGCGCACGCAGTCGTGGTGTCTTATCGCTCGCTTCTCGGGAGAGGCGCTCGGTGCCTTTGCAATGACGCTCGCTTTGTACGACGAGGACTTTGGCGGCACGTTCGACTCCGCCGTCCCGCTGCGTGTCGTTTTTGCAGCCCAAGCAGTACTGGCGATCTTTGGCCTCGTCGTCACCAAGCTGTGGTTCCACGAGGAGCTCACGACGATCACGAGCCAGCGACTCACAACGCAGTTCCGCCGCATCTGGAGCATCATCCAGAAACGCACGACGTGGCAGATCACGATCTTCGGGTTCATCATCAAGTCGGTCTCGACGTACGAGGTCAAAGGCTACACCAAGATCTACGAGGTGTGGATGGGAGCTGGCGAGCTCACAACCAACGCCAACGACGCGATCGGCAGCATCGGATACGTCATCGCGTCCGCGATCTTCATGCACTTCCTGCTCAACACCAACTGGCGCAAGATCTTGGTCGCCGTGATCGTCTCGGGACTCGTCGTGATGATTCCCATCGACATGATCACGGTTTTCGACGTGTTCCGCAGCCTTCCATTCTATCTGTTGAAGATCCAAATCGTCTCGGTGCTCGACGCCTTCCTTTTCATTCTGCGCGTGGCTGTGATCATCGAGGTGGCGGAGCCAGGATACGAAGCCGTGAGCTACGGTCTACTCACCACCGTATTCAACCTGGCGAACATGGTCGTAGCCATGAGCAAGGCGATCGCGGCAAGGAACTGGGACGACTCGATCACGAATATCAGGAAAGACACGTCGGCGGTGCGGTGGCATCTCGCCTACCAGTTCTTCTTCAAGTACGGACTGCGAATCCTTGGAATGCTCGTCGTGCTGCCGCTGCTGCCTCGCCAGAAGCGCCATCTGAAAGAGCGGAATCTCAACGGCCCGTCGACGCTCGTGGCCCCGATCCTGTTGTTCGTGCTCTTTGCTGTGCTCTTCGCTGTCTCGCTGACCTCCAGCATCCTGGCGTTGTTCGAGTCGACGTCGTGCATGATCCTTGCCGGTGGCGATGGTTGCAAGGATTCCCACGACGCAGCGAACAGTACAGCACATACACTCTAATCTATTCTAGCAATGCAATTCAAACTTAGTAGACTCATCGAAGCCGCGAGGCTTGTGTTCTTGAAGACGGATTCTTGCAACAGGGGATGACCACATTGCGTCGGGTCGCCCACGCGGTGCCACGGAAACTGGGACAAGACCACAAGTCTCCCGCCGTGTTCTCTTGCCGATCCAGTGTACTGTACTGCTGCCGGATGAGGTGATTGCTTGTTTCTTTCGCGATGCGCCAGAACTAAAATTTGGACCGGCGAGCAGCTCCACAAGTGATACTGTAAGATAAGATTTGAAGCTGGGAACCAGTAAGCCTGTTCCAGGGCCCTGCCACACGGATTGACGTGGTTGTACACGAGAGTACAGACCACGTTCAGTTGGACGTTGCTTCAACGTTGGTAGGATCAGTACAGCCTGCCCTCGGTTGGTAATCGCTTGGCGGAAGGTTGAATGAGAGTTCGACCAAGCAAGGAGAGTCGACTGCGATCGCATGTTGTCGCACACCGGGTGTTTCTCGTCGGGAAAAAAGGCTTTGGCCCCGAGCAGAGACTGATCGCTCCCAAATCCGGACAGCGAGCCACGTGTGCAACTGCGTCGAGAACGACTTTACCGGCTGCGTCGATGGACTTGCCGCCTCATTTTCTTTCCTACAACGCTTTTGACCTCTCAATTCTCATGGTCTCCAGTAGTCTCGACGAGTCTTGCTCACCCAAACTGACGTGAAGTGGACGAGGAGTCGACTGTGGACTCTGAGCTCTGGAAGAAAACTTCCAAAAAATCGCCTTCGCTGCATTGCGCCTTCTCAATCAGGATAACTGACGAGTAATCGTCAGTCGACGCAGTGCACGTTGGCGGCTTCATTCTTGTGCTGTAGGTACCCACGCCCAGTAAAATCAAGCCGACGCCACACTCATCAGATCTCACGGCACCGCACGATCGCTGGGAGAGAGGGAGAGTGCTCACTGCGGACGGAGACCGTCTCCGCATGCAAACACGTGGAGTCACCCTTCGAGGCAAGGATCAGCCACCTTCTCTCCCAGATGCCTGGCCACCACTTGGCTGACAGCTTCACGGGAGATTCAGCAAGTACTAAGAGAGCGAGCCTCCTCGAGAGCTCACAATAGAGCTGTAAATGGAGCAGTGCTTTTGGGCAGATCGGATTAGACTTCGCTCGCGGTTTCACGTGTCGAGAAGCATCGCACCAATCCTGAGTGTTGAATTCCACTCTAGTCTGACATGGGATCTTCCGAGGATTTGTAGCGAATTTGGATCCAACTGTGTGCAGCACGCCGTGTGTCGATCTGACCGACAAGTAAACACTCGCA
This sequence comes from Pythium scleroteichum, assembly GCA_023335855.1. Lineage (NCBI taxonomy): Eukaryota > Oomycota > Peronosporomycetes > Pythiales > Pythiaceae > Pythium > Pythium scleroteichum. Next base: position 36,219 of record JAADVR010000103.1, read on the forward strand.
CTCTCAGTCAATGTCAACCAAACGACCGCGCCAAATTGTGGATTTTTCTTCCCAGATCTCGCCAAATTGTGGATCTTTCTTCCCAGATCTGCCGAAATTTTGGTTGATTTGTTGAGAAAGCCTGGTGTCTCCAATGTGACCGAGTTGAGGCAGTTTCGGACTCGGAAGTGGACGCCGTGTCAACGCAAAAAACAGCGGAAAATAGAGCTCACCGTCTTTGAGTGTGCCGCGGCTGTGGAGGTCAGACAACTCACTCGGCAGTGTCAAGACGAAGCAATAGCTGAGTGAACATGCTGAGCTAGGGTGCTGCCCTCGATCTTCTCGCTGCTGCTCGCTCTCGGTGGACTCGCAGCTGGCGAGAAAAGGGCAACAGCAAATGAAGGGACCAGCACATTTTTTGACTACCAAGCACACTAACCTGAATAAGTACTTCACATCAAAAATTACAGGTGAATGCTTCCAAATCGAGCTCCGCTCGATTTGGCTTGTGAGTCTCGCTCGGCTCCGCAGGCCCGCAGGGCCGAGGGCTAGGGTTCACACTCACGCGCTTGGCTACCGATGGTTAGCCGAGTGCTCCGCTTGCGCGGAGCACTGAGCCTTAACCTTGGCTTTCACATGATAGGGTGGGGGTGGGGGGTGAGGGTAGTCTATTGATATATGATAACTAAATATGTGGTTTGGGAGGTTTTAGTTGGGTTCTGTGCTGGGTAGCCAAAAACTGTGCTGGTTCCCGATTTTGCATGTGCTGGTACTACCAGCACATGCAAAATCGGACAGTACCAGCCTGGTACTGTACACTACTCTCGCAGCTGGCTCTGGCAAGATCGTCCGACAAAAGAGCGGTGATTTCCGAAGTTGGCAGCCAGCCGCCAAGCACACGACGCCTTTGGCACCATCGCGCTGCCAGCTGGCGCGCTCGTGGTCGAGCCGACCCCAGAGCGCGAGCGTGCGAACTCCGAGTTGGTGGGCTCGGGTCAAGAACCGCAGCCGGCAAAAAGGCCAGATCATCTGAGATGTTGATCCTTGACTGCGCCTAATTTCTCATAAAGCGGTGATACGGAGACTCAATTCCTCAGTATCAGGTGATAGAGTGGACAAAACCTTTCCCAGCTTGTTGCGTCACTGCTCGCCAGAGGGCTTCACAGAACCCTGTTTTTGTCGACACTCCCGGCTCCGTCCATCTTCCTCGGTGCTGCGTGAGACTTCACGAAGCGTCCCGGCTTTGCCTCGGGCCAGTGACCTTGTCGTGACGAGACTCGGTCTCTCGCGAGGCTCCTCCGCGTTTGTTCCCCGCCTGCTGGCTGGCTGGATCTGGTCTGGCGCTCATCCAACTCGCACACACAAACAGCAGCGGAGAGGAGACCGATGTGTCCGCGAGACTCCTCCTCGCACGCACCGTTTGCTGGGTTTTCTTGGTTTTCTCGTGAGGTTTATCCACGCGCTCACTTGCTCGAACGAGAAGCTCACTCTCGAACGTGCTCGTGCTCGCGCAGACCGACGGCGTATACCACGAGCATGTTGGCTTCCTCATCCCGATCCGACCGCCGCGGCAGCACGGGGCTCTCGGGCAGCGCCCCGCAGCACCTGAACGCGTCGCCTGTCAAGCCTCACGATATCGTGCTGCTCGAAGAGTCCTATCTCTACCGGTACGAGGACGCCGGCCACGTTCTCCATGACACGGGCGCCGGGTACCAGCAAAAGTCGTCGTTCACGGCCGCGGTGCCTCCTCCCGAGCCGGTCAAGTACGCGCGCAGCACGCACAGCTACCGCAGCCACCAGTCCAGCTCGCGGTACGCACCGGCGGCTGGCTACGCCATGCACAACACGCCATTCGCGCCGGGCTCCAAGCGCACGGCCTCGGTTGACACAATCCCAGCCCACTACGGCGCGCTGCGGCCCGGTGGCCCGGTCAACCTCTTTTCGAAGCAGTACATCGGCCTGCTGCTCAACTGGATCATCATCGGCTTCTTCAACGGTGCGATCCCGGGGCTCACGTACCCGCTTTTCCAGTACTACCTCTCATACTCGCCGACGCAGGTCACGGCGGTGTTTGCGCTCTTTGACTTTGGGTGGTACTTCAAGTTCATCTTCGGCTTCATCTCGGACAACTACCCGATCAACCGCCAGCGCCGCAGGCCCTACATCTTCATCGGCTGGTCCGTCTTCACGTGCTTCATGCTCGCCATGGCCATCATGCACAAAGTCCGGTGGTATGGCACGGCCGAAGACGTCCGTAACCCCGACGCGCCGAACCAGGGCTCGCGCTATGTGATCCCTATCATCATCTCGTCCTTCGCGCACCTCACCGCCAACGTCGCGTGCGAAGGCATGATGGTCGAATTCGCCCACCGCGAAGGGGAGTACGACCGCGGCCGCACACAGCTCTGGTGCCTCATCTTCCGCTTCATCGGTGAAGTCTCGGGCGGCGTGTACCCGGCTCTCGGCCTCGCCAGTGTCGAGTACGGCGGCACGTTCGCACACTCGATCCCGCTCGACTGGTACTTCGCCAGCCTCGCGGTGCTGGCCTTCGTCGGCAACATTATCACGTACTACTTGGTCCAGGACGAGCAGGTCGCGGGCACGCGCCAGAGCTTCACGTCCAACATCCGCCGCGTCTGGCGCTTCATCGAGCAGCGCGTGACGACGCAGGTCATGGTCTCGCTCTTCTTCATCTCGATCGCCATCAACGTCAACGTCGGCCTTCTTCTCGGCGTGGATGTCCACCGACTCGCTCGCGCAGAGTCTCGTGGGCATCTTGCAGGGAACGGGCTACATCTTCGCGGCCGGCGCCATCTTCATGTGGTTCCTCAACACCAATTGGCGCGTGCTCGTGATCACGGGCTTCGCCATCGCCTTCGTGGTCCAGGCGCCCATCGAGATGCTCACGGTCTGGAACGTCGTGCGCAGCAGCGCGCTGCTGCTCAGCAAGGACTGGGTCGCCGGCATCTTCGAGGCCATTGTCTGGATCGTGCGCGTCATGATCATCGTCGAGGTCGCCGAACCAGGGCTCGAGAGCACCACGTACGGCTTCCTGACCACCGTGTGCAACCTCTCGAGCGTGCTGCTTCGCAGCTCGTACAACTTCATCTCGGCCACGTGGGAGCCCGAGTCGACCGATCTCAAACTCGACACGGACCGCGTGCGGTGGCACCTCACCTACGAGTACATTATCAAGTACGGCATGCGCTTCGGGCTCGCGTTCGTCGCCTGCACGATCTTGCCGCGGCAGAAGCGCCACCTTAAGGAGATCAAGATCCGTGGTGCGCCCAACCTCGTGCTGCCGGTCGTGATCTTCGTGCTGGTCGCTGCGCTCTTCCTCGCGGCCATCGCGTCGCTGCTGCTGTCCATGTTCGAGTCCACTATGTGCCTCAAATTTGCCGGCGGCAAGGGCTGTGACAAGCAGGACGGCCGGTAGAGGAATGTTGCGTTGTGTTATAATTTACTATTTGGATCGTCTACTGCGTTCAGCTTTGCTTAGATACCTGTGCTATAGCGAGTGGCGAGCAGTGAACTGGACCACGGCACGGTGGTCGTGCCGTCGTCGAGCGAGCGAACGCAGAGCGCTGCGGCCGCGAGGATTAGCAGAAGAAGCGTCACCAGCGAAATGGTCGAGGCCGTGGAGCTCGACGAGGTCTCTTCCTCTCGCTGCTCTCGGATGTTCTCTTTCTGTCGAGGCAGCAGACGCAGCGAGAGCACGCCGAGTGCGAGCCGCAGCACGTGGAGGAACACGCAGACGGCGATGATCCAGTCAGCCGCAGGCGCCAGCGCAGACTTGTCGTTGGCACGCATCGTGGCGAGCTCCTTGGGCGAGAACGACCCGACGATCGTGCCGAGGTCGAACGCCGTGGTCGTCAGTGCGAAGCTCGTGGCCTCCATAGTGGGCATGGCCATCTCCACGGCGACCAGCAGTCTCACCATGGCCGCGACGCCCTCGCAGAGACTCGCCACGTGGTGGCACGCGAGGAACATCGTCTGGCTCTTGGTCGCGCCGAATAGGATCACCATATCGCTTGGCAGCCGCGTCAACACCGTCGAGACGGCCACGAGCACGAGCGAGAGCGTGCGCCAGTTGGAGTTGCGCCAGAGCGACATCATGAGCAGCGCCGCGACCATCTGCGTCGAGCAATTGACGCCGTCCGAGACCCAGCGAGAGGTTCCGCTCATGCCGATCCACTCGGGCGCGATCTCCGCGGCGCTCGGCGCGGCCCACGCGAAGCTCGCGGCCTGGATAAAGCCGAACGCGACGAACGCCAAGTAGAGAGCGTGCTGGTGGAACGCCCAGGCCTGATGCATCTTGGTCGTGGCAACCGTCGCGGCCGCGTAGCCCTGGAGTGCGAGGCGTTTGCGCGAAGGCACACGCGTCGTGAACACCGACGACAGCAGCGCCACCAGCGCGATACATGCGGCGACCGTGAAGACGAACTGCAGCTCGAGCACGCAGTCGATCTCGCCGGCACACTGCGAGGAGGTCGTGGGCGTGCTCCCGGTGGAGAGCGACGACCGACCGACGAGCTCCCCGACGATCCGCGTCGCGAGCAGCAGCATCTGGATGCAGCCACGCTCGTGGACGTCTTCGCGGTGCGCGTACTCGACCATAAGACCTTCGGCAGAGACGCTCGCGAGCGTGACGCCGAGGGGCAGCAGCATCAGCATCGGGTTCGAGCTGTCGCGCCAGTTCGAGCCCGACGAAGTCTTGCCAGCCAGGATCGCACTGAGCACGGCCGTGAGCCCCCAGCCGAGGACGAGGAAAACGCGTCGACGGTGCTTTGTGGATGGGAGCACCGTGTCGGACAACACGGCCAAGACGATGCGGATCAGCTGAAGCAAATGCTGGCCGCTCGCCAGCCGCCTCGCGTCCGTGGAGCCGTTCTTGTACAGCGCCTGGATGAGCAGCGGGAGCATGCCGTTGAAATACCCAACGGCTGCAAACGTGAGGAGCAGGCCGAGGCTCCTGGACGCGAAGATGTCGATGGGCTTGCCCGGCTGGATCGCGGTCGTCGAGTCCCGCTCGGCTGTGCGCCACTGCGGGCCTCGTCGTCGGCTGTGCGTCGGCAGCACGCTGCGTGTGTTGCTGCGTCCAGCCCGAGGGAACCAGAAGCTGATGGTCGCCGACTGCTGCGAGACCATGTCCGGGTTCTCGAACAGCACGAAGGGCGCGCCGTCGCTCGAGCCGTCGACACCGCGACGGTCCTTGCCGTCCTGGCTCGAGCCGGCGGACGAGTACGCCTTCAGCGAAGGCGTCTGCGGTTGTGGCGTCGTGACAATCGTCGTCGTGTCCATAGGGACGCAAATTGGGAACTAAACCTACCTACAAGACGACAGGATGACCGAGATGCCTGGGGCTTCTCTCCCTCTTTCGTTATCCGAAAGAGGGAGAGAAGCGAGAGAGAAGCGAGAGAGATCAAGTGGTGGATCTTTGTGATGTGTGCCACGATGGACTATCAGGTGCTCATCAAACGACTTGGCGTTTGTATACCACCGCTGAATGCCCCACATCGAACGACGTCTCGGGCAAGTGCACACGAGCGAGGCCACTTGATTCTTGGCACTTGGGTGCGGAACAACCTGGAATATTTAATATACATCGTCTAGTCGCAAATCTGTTATGGCAATAGTGTGCCAATTCTGTTTACTGAGAGCCTGTTCAAATTTTATATATTCGACATGAATCTCGAGCAAGGGATGGGGATCTGTCGGCTGGTAATGCGCTAAGGCGATGTGTGGCTCACAGCGGCGCAGGGCCTTACTTCAAACCGAGGACTTCCCTTGGTGCCATGACTCACGGCGCATCAGTCAGCAAAATGAAGCCAAACTCACTCGCTTACTGACCACGGCGGTGGACTGCGAGACAGGAGCTAACTAAAAATCCAGCAGACAGCAATTTTCGCACTGATTCCATGGGGAATGGAAGAGAGACACTCGCAAGCTGGCGACCGTCGTGGCTCAGCTTTGGCTGCTCCATAATACCAAAAAGTGGACCTCGATGACGACGCGAATGGTGGATAGACGAGCAGTCCCACGAAAAGGTTCTCCGCCCTTGGAGCGAGGTGTGCGTCGCACCTCGTCAGTTGTCTTCCACTTGATTGTTGTAGCCTTTTGACTGGCCCAACGCAGCAATGCTGTCTTGGTGTACTGTGGGAGTACTGTCAAATACAGTCGAATTTTCTGCTCGTATCTTCACCGGGATCCTCGAGAGGAACATCCTGGATCCCCAATGCCCATCCTATCGAGAGCACAGTACATACTATAATACTGAACTTCGCTCCCAACGTCCTGTACTGGGAGAGGAGGCTGAACGGCGTTCGTGGTGACGGTCGATCTGCAGCTTCCGAATCCGCGTATATCCGCAACAGGGTTCAAGCGAGGCATATTCATTTTGTGAAGTCACAGAGAAAATTGCTACGCTTGAACCCTGCGATGGCATGGTCTACTACTCACAGTCAAGCTCTTGGACGGAAGAGGAAGTAGAAATCTGGTCTATTGGACGGTGTATACCGAGACGACGTGGTTCTGATACTCTGGACTGTTGATTCAACAGTCCAGAATATCGGAGGTTGTACGATCAACACTGTTGATCGTACAACCTCCGCCCGCTGAACTCAAAACCTTCGAGTTCAACCTCAACAGAGTTCCCGTAGCTCAGATGGGTACATTGGCGGCATCCCAGAGGTGACGGCGTAATCTCAGCTGTGGGCACCGTAAACAACTGCATCATCCTGCTCACATAGTGGGAATCCAACGTTGAAGAAACGCGAGGCAAGAAGAGATTGTGAGGTTTCTGATCGCCCACCCGAACTGTAATCCAGAAATTACACCCAAAGTCCATCTCCACATCCAGAATGAGGTTGGGGAACGTTTGTCCGATGACTAACCTCTTTCTCTCTGTCTCGGGACAGTGATGGATCCATTTCCAATTTGTCCTCGGCGCCACCATGAACGACCGATCCGTCAAGCGTCAAACCACTGAGCAGGATGTCGTTCCGCCACAAGTAGTTGAAAGCATCGTACAGTTTGCGGACGCGAATACCGCTCCACTGCTTCGAGGGGATGTCGTTCCGGAAGCACCACGGCCCATTCCACACGAGCTCGCTGTCCAATTACGCGTTCTATCACCGATCTTCAAACCAGGACTTGAAGAACTCGCTGCCGAATACGCAGAACGTAACGCCGTGGTCTATATTCAGGCAACAGACCATCAAGCGGTGGACAAGATCTACGCGGTTGCGCTATCTGCCGCCGAGACGCTCGCGATCAGAGCAGGCGACGTACGTGATCGGGTGTTCAATCTTGCAACGGGACTCGACTTGGTATCACTCGACAGCTTACTCGTGGACTGGAATCGAGTGTTTGCAGCATGTTCACGACTGCAGCGCCTCGACCTTCGCTGTATGCCCCTGCACTCGATCCAGCTTGTCAAGATCCTGGACGCAGCGTCGCGCCACTGCAAGAATCTTGTGGCGTTGTTGTTGCCTGTCAAAGACAATCTTGGCCCCGAATGTGAGACCGAGAGCCACAGCATCCACTGCAAATGCGTCAAGGCATTGCAGCCGCTCATGGAGACTCTTCTAGTTGCGATCAAGCGCTGGTTTGAAGATGGAAACGTCGGGGGGCTTCGTCAACTGCATGTGCCGCAGCGCAACGTCCACAATCTCAGTTTGGGAACATACGTGTCGCCAGAGTACTCGATGATGGCGCAGACCGACACATACTTGAAGGCCGTCGCAGCGTTCTGTCCCAACGTGGAATTCTTTGATGGCTATCGCTCGAGTTTCCATGTCGTCGAAAAGGGGTTCAACGATCTTTCCGATAACGAGGGTGAAGAAAACGGAGAGATATCGTGCGACGAATTCTTGTATTGTTCCCCTGAGGTCTGGCGTGAGTTTTGCCAGTCGTGCACCAAGCTTCGCGAGTTCAACTGGTTCGTCGTTCCCTTTTCGCCGGAGTATTTTGAAAGCTTTGCGAAGTATCCGAAGCCACATCTAAGGGAGCTGACAGTGGCCCATGGAAGCCACTTCAATTTTCGTGTGTACGACTCGGCTTTCAGCGAAGAGTTCCACAGCGGTCATGATGGAATCATGGCCAGCATTGTCGCGATCTGCCCGGCACTACAGCACTTTCGTGTCGTGTTTTTGAACGATTACGAGGGATACGACGGTGGTGACGTCCTGATCGGTGGCGAGAACAGCGAGAACAGGCTGCGTTGGAGCGATGACGATCTGGAGACGATTGCCACAACGTGCCCACTGCTCGAATCTGTCGAGCTCGTGCTAGTCCGTAACGGAGAGGAGTCGCATAAATGGGAGCTGATCAACGCATGAGGTCCTGCTGCTCTTGCAGCCTTGCCCGGTCTGCGCGCACTTCGCATGACACCTACGAGATCGGCACCTCGTGATCTGACACCGCTCCTGGAGAAAGCTCCATTGGAAGGAGCGCCTCGAGAGGTGGTTATCGATCTCATCGACGGTTATTGGTTCCAGACTGAGAACCGATACCAAGTGATGGTGTCGATGCTGAAGTGCATTGTCGAAGATGTGGACAAGCTCAGGGGGCGGCGCTTCGATTTGACCTTGAAGAACATTTGCATCGCTCAGTGCGGGCCTGTGACGTCGAATGAGTTCATCACTGAGTATCGGTCGCTTACCACGCAACTTCGCGAGTTGGGTGCAGATATCGGGGTCGAGGTCTCTATCGACGGCCGACCAGTGGATATTGCTACTTTTCATGGGGAGCTGACAAACCTCTCATCCGTCCGATTCTATTCTCCAACAAGTCTACGGGAAGGAAATCGACGGCGCTATTAAGCCGTTGGAGGTATTCTCCTTTCGAGGTTTGTGAATGTATGGCTTAGTCTCGTTAGACTCGACTGCATCTTCATCGTGACGGCAAATTCTGGGGGTCATTTAATGACATTTTCCTGTTCGAGACTAAACCCATGAGTGAAACACACGAATGCTGAGAGTTACAGTTAACGTGAGTGGTGATCCCTTTGCGTCTCTCAATCAACCACTGATCTCATTTATGAAATCCTCCATTCTCACAATGTGTGGTAAACAGGACTCCCCACTCGGCGGCCAGTGGTGAGACATCTTGCTTCCATGCGTTTCCTGCCTAGGGACGTGGATCTCATTTCCTATCGAGTCTACTCCTGACTCTGGCGAAGTTCAGGTCCCGCTTCAAGGGCGCAAGGAAGAACACACTCCACTTGACGATGCGCTTGGCTTGCTTGACGTGGTGGCTCGGTTGCGCCGTGTAATGGTCAAATAAGCTACTCGTCATTCGCAACCTACACATGTCCTCGCGGTGACTGAGTTCCATCGCCTGCCTGCGCCACAAGCTCCCATTTCTCAGTGCCGTTACCTCCACCACAATCTGTAGAAAGGCAGACAGTCGTGTAGAGTGTTGGTCGTTCAAGTGTAGAAATTTTAATTACAACACTAGACGATCACAAATTCTATTTTATGATTATTCTCATGTCGCATTCTCAGACTCAGAGATCTGCCTTCCATCTTTTGCGCAGCTGTCGTCGGAGCGAAAGAATGGCGACTTCCGCGGTATGTTCCGCGGCCTCTATGCGACCTCTGGCTGGGTGGCGCCAGCGCCTCGACCCATGGATAGACGCGCTGCAGTTTCTGCTCTCGATCGGTGTGCCGCCACTGCCGTCGTGTGCAGAAATGGCCGAGATATGGGTCGACGTCGACTACTTCCCCACCAACACGTTCGACCGCGAGTCGTGGGCCAAGATGGCCGAGGCGCTGGAGCTGCTGGACCTGCTCTGGCACGTGGACGCGTACGCAGCGTGGGAACTGCTGCTCGAGACCGCGCGCGTCGAGCGGACGTTCGAGATCAACGAGCCCGCGCTATTCGATCGCAAGCTCGTCCGGCCAAAGTACTCGCTTCAATTGCCCGACGACGAGATCCAGCCACGTAGCTTTGAGGTGTTCCAGGCGCTGCGGCTGATGGTCAGTGACAGCGATAGCGACAGTGTGCACTCGACCGAGTATGATGAGGTGAAGGAGCTTCTCTTGGATGAACTGCGTCGTGACGGTAGGGAGTTTCTTCGTGGGCGAGAAGGCCCGATCGCCATCAAACCACGACTCGTGGGTGTCTTGGACCCCGCGGAGGGCTTCGCGCCGCTGTTTTTACGTGAGATCCAAGCGCTGGGTGTGGTATCAGCGCAGTCGCAGTCTCGGTCGCGGTCGCTGGGGCGACGAGGTGTGGCTAGCGGCCAGGTCTTTGTGTTCTCGTGTATTGAGATCACTTTAGATGACCTCATCGTCGACGACGAAGTCGCGGCTGCACTGAGTGGTATGGCGGATCGTAAGCAACTGATCACAAAGCTCAAGATAAATTCGCTGTGTCTGCGTGACGTGTCAGCTGCTGATCTGTTCTCGAAACTGCTAGGATCTTCGTCTTGCGAAGGAGTCGTCCAGCGACTCGAGATTCAGTCAAGCGACAATTGGGACGCGGACGTGTTAGCTGTTTGCAATGCGATCGCGACAAGCAAGGGCCTTGTGGAGGTGATGATTGGGGATTGGAGTGCGCGGAATCGGAGCGACGAGAGCTGTTTTGAAGCTTCAAAGTGGTGGATGTGGCTTGCGTACGCTTTATTCGGCGTCAATGCATCTCATGGTATCACAGAAGTGACTCTAAACGTGGAGAGTATAAGACGGTCAGATGTGGTATCGATGCGCGAAGTCATCGTGAACGTCGATCCACTATCGGGGCTAGAATGTCACGCTCCGCTCGACAGAACCGGTCCGACGATCAAGAAACTGACACTGGATTATATTGGCCCATTATCGACCGAAGCTGTGCTAGAGTTGCTACAACTGATCGGATCTTCGTTGGAGCACGTATCACTTCGAAAGTACGGCGTCGGGTCCTTCGATTCCGTTTTCTTGAACGCCGTGTGTGAGAGCTGCCCTCGACTCGTTCGCTTGGACATTTTCGACGCCAACCTCTCTTTGAAGTGGCTGCAACTTCCAGGGACCCGAGGAAGTCGCAAGATCGAGAGCCTGTGTCTTGAGGGGCGGGCGTCTGATGAAGACAGCTTCGTGAAGTTTTTCTCGAATCTTGGTCTTGTCGGATCTCTGAAAGAGTTTCACTGCGAGATGTGGCGAGGAAACGATCGACCGAACTTGGTTCTTGAGATGTGGCTGCAGATGCTCGACCAGAATCGAACACTCGAGCGGAGCGAAGCCATCATCGACGACACTGATGAGACGGCTTACGCGATCGCGAAGTACCGAGAGCAATTCCAGAGTCGCAATGGTCGCTCACTCCATGACCCAAGACTGCTCGCCTTCCTCAGCGTCGTATCGACATGCCGCTCCTCCAGTACGACAGGTCAGCTCCAGCTGAATGTGGAAAGCATCAAGCTGATCATGGAGTTTGCTCTGATCCCGAAGCGACGCATCTGCGGGTGAAATGCCATCTGTCTTATCTTATGATTGGATGAAACACAGGTTCTTCTTCGTCGCCGATTGGTCTGATTTACCACCACGGTGTTCAGAATGTCCGGTGGTTCACTAACGGTCTCAACTTTAAACAGCGCAATGGAGTCTCTCGAGGACTGGCGCAGCAAGCTCTCGCCATGGCTCGAGATGTTACAGGGCAAGTTCGTGCTCGAGATGGAGCCGCTCCCGTCGAAAGAGCGAGTGAACGATGTGTGGATCACGCTGGAAGGACTCCAACCTGTGGATATGCTTCCAGAGCCATGGGCGCGGATCGAAGAAGGTCTCGAACTCCTTGATCTACTGGCGCGCGTGGAACCCGAGGTCGGCTGGAGCTTGGTGTTGGAGCTCACGACCGCTGACCGCGTTTTTGAGATCAACGAGGACGAGCATTTCAGCTATGACAAGAGGCCGCCGCGGTACGTTGTGGAACTGTTCTGCGACACCGTCGCAGTGGATCCCACTAGAGCATTCGACGCGCTCAACCGCCTGATTGGTGTCGGCGACCAGCCGCCGTCGACTGAAAATTTTACCAGCGTGAAGAAGGAGCTGGAAGACACCTGGCAACAGAGAAACGGGGGGCGACGCTTCGACCGCCAGCGAGACGGACGCATTGAGCTGAGGCTCGCAGTCACACTGGATTGGAATTTCACCGGCAATGCAGTAATGTTCATGATAACTCGCATACGCGACCTGGCGAGAGCTAATCGTGCGGTCATGCCTGAGCAAGAGAGTCAGTCCGACTTTGCTCGAGAGGCACTCGAGGCTGGGATGGTGGAGACGGAACGGATTCAACTGCAACAACGCAAGGCGGTCTTTTGCTTTGAGCAGATCGACGTCGACCTTGCTGAGCATGTGGCGACGAACAACATCCTTTGTGCTCTTTTGGAGATCTCGGAAGCGCATGCGTTGCCGCTTCGGCGGCTGCGCCTTCAACATTTGCTCACGTCGAGACTCCACTTCAGTGTTGGCGGATCATTTTTCCTCAGAATGGTTTCGGATCAGAGAGGCTTAAAGGATCTCGCGCTTGATGGCGGTCAGTTCGACCCAGTTGCCGTTAGCGGTATATGCTCCGCTGTAGCAGCGAGTAGTTGCCTCACGCGCTTCTCTTTCGGGAGATTGATACAACAAGTTGCTGAGCGGCCGCAGAATTTGGTCGGTTACTCAACATGGTGGCCGTGGCTCGCGTATGCGCTGTTCAGCACCGATGCTACCCACCACATTGAAGCGATCAAGCTCGATGTTTATGATTTGAGAAGCCAGGACGTCCAACAGATGCGAGAGGTTGTCAAGCATCCGAACCCAGCTGCATACGTGTGCGCACTCAGCGAACCTGATCCGAAGAGCCCTGTGCTAGTGGCACCGCCTACCGGAGTAATTTTGAAGCCGGAGGGAAGAGTCGCGATGGGTCATCGAATTATTATTGCTCATCCAGAAGATCATGCAGACACGGGCGTTGCACACGTTACAATTGAGGTTCCGCAACGCATTGTGCGCGATAATAAGGAAGAAGACTTTCTTGAGATTTTGTTTCCTGGTACCGGGGTGGCGTGGGTCGATCGTGCGGACGTCGTCGAAGTCATTCCATTCCCTGAAGGTGAAAGGCCGCCGACCAAGAGCCTCAGCCTGAACGATATATCTAAGGAATCGTCATCGGCTGTGGTCGAGTTGCTTCAATTGGTCGGCGGTTCACTGACAGCCTTGTCGTTGCAGTCGTTTGACACACTTGACGAGGCGTTCATGGTGTCTGTGTGTGGTCTATGCCCAAACATCACTCGACTCGCCATCGCTGGATCTGTTCAAAACCTCAACTGGCTACTTAGTTTGTCTACGAACGGTTCGCGCTGCTTCAACATCCGAAGTTTTCAGCTCAGTGGTGAAGTGATGGATCACAACAGCTTCCTCGCCTTTTTCGATGCTCTCGGTGACAACGATCATGCTATCTCAAAGAATCTGCGCGAATTTCACCACACTGCGTCGTGGAACGTGGACTTCCCCGCTACTAGAATTAACGAGGTCGGAGACAACTGGCTCAAGATGTTGGACAAGAACCACCGCCTTGAGCGTTCCGAGTTCGTGGATCATTTCGAGAAAGCTGATTTCCTCGACAAGCTGTCTGACCACGACAGAGAGATGATATTTGTCCCAGAGACTCTTGCTTTCATGAGCGTTGTAACGGCAACCACTAGAACCGGAAAGCGTCCAACCTTGTCGGCTCGGTATCGAATGAGCTCCGAGAGCGTCTACAATATCCTGGATTTGGCTGGGTATCCATTGAGACGAATTTGCGGGTAGACACTAACTGCCAGAATACAGGATTCTATTGAATGCGCCCTTACCAGATGGGAGTGCGAGAGTGGGTACAATGGCAAGCTCGTCGCCACCAAGCGCTCAAGCATGGCACAGCCGTCTTGAGCCATGCCTGAGGGTTCTGCGACGCAAGATAATGATCGAGATGCCTTCGTTGCCCTCTGTGGAAGACATGCGAGAGATGTGGATCCATCTGCAGTCGTTCGATCAGGAACCTGTTCGGCCACAGTCGACGTCGTGGATCATGGAAGGGCTCGAGTTATTGCATTTCCGTGGAGAACATGTCTCCGCCGTCATCTTTGTATGGCAAGTATGCACCAGTGCTGCGGAGTTTCGGCTGTGCAGACTACATGCAGATGATACTGGTACCTCTGTGGAGCTGATCAACAAACAACTGAGCTCCCTTCGCGAAAGAGATCGACCGAGTTCCACGTCTCCTTGTCAAGAGCGCAGGGCCACAGGCATCGCGGTCACATGCGGGCAACCGCTCGTGGAGAGCGGAGCGTCCATTGAAAGTCTGGTGGCGCCGGATCGTGCTAGCCATAGAAAGCATCATCCGTGTTAGCTGCGTCGAGAGGACGCATTTTCAAGCGCTTGCGAAGCGATGCGAAATCAGGGCCACGATAGCATCGACATGATGGCGGGTGTTTCCGTCCAGACACATCTGTGGACGAGGAACTGCCAAGCTTTCCAGTAGCGATGATGAAGGAAATCATCGTTGATCTGACAGAGAGGAACCCCAGTCGCAGATGCACGTAACCCTATTTCGTGCGAATGTGTTCGAAGGGTATTCTTGGAGACTCAACTGCCGCGTCCCTCGGTCAAGCGCACCAGCATGTCGTCGAAGATCGCCGCGGAACAATGACACCATGGCTGAATCGTGTGCGCGACCAGCTGCAGCTTGAAGTTTCACCCCTTGCGACCGTTCAGCAGATGCTCGATGTGCGGATAACATTCGATCATCTACACTGGACAGTCTTGGATCCGGAAGAATGGACGCGAGCAATCGAAGCACTTGAGCTTCTGGATCTTTTAGTGCGTGTAGATCCAGAGGCCGGATGGGAGATCCTCTTCAGCAACACGAACTCAAAAGACCAAAGTATCTCTCGGGTTGCCAAGATTTTTCCGCGCCAACGAGTATCTCTCCACTTTGTGCTTCAGTTTACAAGCCACGAAATGAGTCACAACCCGCACGCCGTGTTCGACGCGTTACGCCGGCTGGTTGAAGATAATGGTCAGCTCATTACTCCCCTACAGACTGATTTTTTTGATAGTCAAGCAGCTCCTATTGGACAGGTGGAAGCTCAGCCATGGCGGCGACGATCGAGATCGGTCGTTGCATGGATGCGTGAAGATCAAGTTGGAGATTACACTCTCAGAAGCATTTCACGGTGACTTGATGGTTTGGACTACCCAGCAAGTACTTGCTCTAGCCGCCACAACCGACGAGAAATCCGAACTTCTGAATCGCACTGGAGAGAAGTCGCTTGGACTTGTCGAGATGCGGCGATCTCCATTCATCCTCGTTGGACTAGAGATCAAGTTTGACCGGAGCGTTCTTGACGCGAACCCTGCAACAGTAGCGTTGTTTCGTCTGGCTGTTTCCAAGACACTGCCGATTACGAGGCTTACAGTGGACCACCATACTTTCTTCCGCATGCACGTGAGCCTACGGTGGATGCTGCTGCGAAACGTATGCGGCGTTTGGATCGACGGTGATAGTGGGATCAAGTCACTCGAGCTTTGCGGCCATTCTGACAACAACTCGATCGCAGCACTCGCCTCGGCAGTTGCTCACAGCCAAAGCATCACTGAGTTCAAATTAAAAGCACCACCAAGTGATACCAATGTGTCGATCGGCGAAGTGGCTTATCAAAACTGGTGGCCGTGGCTCGCGTACGCGCTATTCAGCACCGACGCAACGCATCGTCTTCGAAAAGTGGCTCTGGATGCTGAAGGCCTCGACATGGAGACAGTTTCTGTGATGCGTCAGATTCTGGAAAATATCAATCCTCTCTCGCTCTTGTGCTCCTTCGATCTCCCTGAACCAGAACGAGCTGTAAGCTCGGAACCTCCGCTAGGCGTGGTCTTGAAGCCGAGTACTCGCGTAACCTTCGGACATTGGAATGAAAAAGTGATGCCAGGCGAGGGCTCTGGTGACGTTGAAATTACAGAGACCAAACTTCTTCCGGTCGCGCAGGTCCACCGTGGAAGAGAATCGTTGAAGGTTTGCTGCCAGGTGCTGGAGTTGCTTGGGTTGACAGGTCGAACATCGTTGAGGCGAAGGAATTCCCTCGCTTAACACGGCCAATCCAGCATCTTTGCTTGGACTCTATCGACCACGATGGGATGATGGCTGTGGTCGAGCTGCTGAGCGTGATCGGCAAACACTTGTGTGAACTGGAGCTGTGGAGCGATACAGCTTCGTTCAGCGACTCGTTCATGGATGGCGTGTGCACTACCTGCCCACGACTTAAGACTCTTCGACTTGGTGGCCAGCTTGAAAGTCTCGATTGGCTTCATTCACCGACGGCATCAACGAGCCCTCGTTGCCAAGTGGACAGCTTGGTGATCGATGCAGAGATAGTCGACCATGGGAGCCTCGTCACGTTCTTCAAAACTTTGAGCGACAGCCGCCACCCTTTGTCCAGAACTCTCCGTGAACTTCATCTCGACACGCGACACCACTTTGAAGAGGACGAGCTCAGACTACGCGAGGTCACAGACCACTGGATCGACATGCTTGCCACAAACAGGCGGCTCGAGCGATGCGAGTTTGTCTATGACGAGGCAGATGTTGATCGAGCGATACTACGACTTCAACGGGAGCAAGATCCTCTCACCCGAAGCTCGCGCGTTTCTAAGCGTGACGAGACTCTTTCCATCCAGTCCAAAGCGGCTACGACTCTAAACTCCACTGGCTCGCTATCGCCTGAACACCGAAAGCTTCAGACTCATCCTCGCGCTGGCCGGCGTGCCTCTCACGCGCATCTGCTTTTAACAGATTTGAAACTGTGAATAGGACACACCGCTGGAGATGCTCTTAGAAATCAGTCTCAAGTATTCTGACGAGGCATGCGATGATGCATGTCACGCTGGACGCGCCGCGTAGCGCCAAGCGCCTGGCGACGCACGTAGCGACTGCACTGATGCGTCCGCTCGCCATGGACGCGACGGTCCACAGCCCCACGTACTCCTCTTCCGAGCAGCGGCGGCTCTACTGGCGCTGGGTCATCGGCACACTCTTCATTTGCGACGGGTCTCACAACATTCGCGGCCTCACATTCAAGTCGGAGCAAGTCTTCCCCGAGGACGTCAAAGCTGTGCGCGAGATCTTCGACTACGGCGATCCGCTGCAGCGTCTCTTCCCGGCGACTGACCTCGTGAGCAATCCAGAGCAAGAGCTGCCAAAGTGGGTCTCAGCTTCGCATTTCTTCCTGGAACGACCGGACCTCAGATCGAGCGCACGGACCAAGCGACGAAGGTCCAAGCGAAGCGCACAGCCTCTGGTCGTGCGAGTTGTTGGCTCGGTAGCGGACCGCCTGGGGGAGTCGTATTGGGATGTGCTGTTCCCAAGTGATGGGATCGCATGGGTCCATTCTCGCAATGCAAAGACTCTCGACATGGCGCCATCTCAGGGCACGACGTCGCCACCGAGTGTGCACATCAGTGAGCTATCGGAAGTCACGAAGGCGTCCAATCTCGTGTTCTTGCAGATGATCGGCGATCGACTCGAAGATCTGGACGTTAACGGCAGCGGAGAGGTCGAGATCGACAAGTGGTGTCGAGAGGTCTTTCTGGCGTGTCCAAATCTACGATCACTGTGGATCAATGACGGTCTACGCTATCGCGATCTGCGTGCGATCGTCAACCTGTCTCCGGAGGGGTACTGCCGATTCCAGCGTTTGAGAATTGACCACGATTACGCTGTCGAGTCCGACGGCGTGTTTGAACTCTTCGAGGCGCTAAGTGACCCTTCCCATCCACTCGCAAAGAACCTCGAGGATCTCAATCTCTACTTGTTTGTCTCGACCGGTATTGCTGAAGTGTTTGCTGCCTGTGCGCGTCAGAGGCTTCGACGTGATCGACGCCTTCAGTATATTTGTTTTGATGTGATCGGGCCTGGTCGTCACTTCATGGAGAACATCGACGGAGAAACCGCGCTTGTTCGCAAGGCACCACTCGAATTCTGCAGAAAAGCGTTCGTACTTAGAGCTGTTGCTTTGTCGACAGACTCAGCTCTCGGCCGTTTTGCCAGTGGGGTCTTGGCCAACATTTTTGAATACGCAGCGCCGCATCACGTGCGTCAAACTCGATGTCGTTTACTGTCGTTATGGGAAGACGACGAAAGCGAGCAAGATGGCTGAACGGTCTTACACTATCACCAGGCGGTGCCGACACTCGTCTTTGCCTCTCGGCTGTAGCAACACAGAATACCGAAATACTGTAGTTGGGAGCCAGTCCTTCAGGGCATTGAATGGGGCGAACTCGAAATGTGTGGAGAAAACGGATTAGAGATGCGCGGGGCTGAGAACACGATCTTTCAAAGGCATGAACTATACCTTGGAAAGATCATACCTTTGTTTCGCACCATACTACGTAGAAGTTGCAGCTTTTCTTGGACCAAAGCTCTCTCAAGTTACTAGTTCGATCTCTCTCAAGCTCTTCGACAGATCGCATGGTGTTTTGTCTCACAATATAATGGGAAACAGAGCGTTCAGGTTTGAACGTCCAACGTTCGTGCCGCTCGACGAGGACAAAAGAGACGTAAGATTCGCTACCATCGACTTCTTTCTCAATGCTACGATGCAAAGCGTGCATTCTCGTCCACTTACTGGCTTTTCGCACAACGAAACCCCATGAAAGCCGAGCGATCATACTCGTTGCTAAGAGTGAGCAGTCTGTTGTGCTGGTTTGACCGGTACGCTTGTGGAAAGTACCAGTTGGGGTCCCCAAGAGTTGAACCCACTGGTCGGTAGAAACTTCCTCCTCGCAGAAGTGTGCCACACGTGTGCACATCACAGAATTCGTCGGTCATTTGCCAAACCAAACCGACCAGATCTTGTACACCTGTGGCTGTAGCCTGAGAGCGAGGAAACGATCCGATGGCGTCAGGTAGGCGCGGGTTTTTGTCGCGACTGATTGGCGGTAATCGCTGCTCATCGAAGTCGTTCCCCCACGGATAAATGTTGTAAGCTTCGCCATTCATCGCGACATACTGCCATTCCCAGTCATGTGGCAGCCGCTTCTTGTAAAATGCAGCGTAGGCACGCGCATCCTCGATCGATACAAACACGACTGGACTCTGTTCGAGCCCGGCTGGGATCGTCCACTGATCGACCGGATTCCAAGACTTCGATTGAGCATTCCACCGATCTGCCCAATGCTCCAAAAAGCGGTCGAGATCGCGTGGACTGTAGTTCGCACTTCGCAAAAACTTGTGAAACTGTTCGTTCGTGACTGGATGCTTGTCAATGTAGAAGTCCTGAATGTCAAGTCGCACCGAGTGGTTGTTCCACGGCCGTTGTTCCCATGGAAACTGGACTCCTGTTCCGTA
The DNA here is from genome assembly GCA_023335855.1 of Pythium scleroteichum. Classification (NCBI taxonomy): domain Eukaryota; phylum Oomycota; class Peronosporomycetes; order Pythiales; family Pythiaceae; genus Pythium; species Pythium scleroteichum. The sequence goes on from JAADVR010000103.1 coordinate 55,539, forward strand.
GTCGAGCCAGTTGGGCGTCCATGCCGGTACAGGTTCGATCTGTACGCCTGTCACGTTGAACCACCACGCAGTAGCTCCTTTAACTCGAACCATTCCAACCGCAGTAACCTCGTCGCTCTGGCGGGCCAAGTCGCTCAGTGATCGTGACTGATCATCAGCACGAGTGATTTCTTGGGTGAGCAGTTCACGCGTCGAAGAATAGTCTGCAAGGGGAACGCTGGTCATCTCGCGCCGCGACGTCATATACCTCTCGAAATCAGACACCACGCTGCTCGGGTTTCCTTCTGACACGAGCACAGCGCCGAATCCGCGGGCCTCTAAAGCCACGGTCACTGACGAGTTTTCAACTGACAACTCCACGCCGTTGTAGACGTCGAAGACTTTGGCTGATGGCGTGGCGAGAGGAAGCTGGTAGTTACGACGCTCGTTCGCTGTGTTGACGAGAGTGTAGAGCACAGTGCCGTCAAGACTCGGATGGGGGAACGCAGTTCCAAACACTTGATCCGAGCGGATAGCGTACGGACGCCAGTTGGGCGACGTCGTGAACACAGCGAACTTGCGCAGGACATCAAACGCACGCTTGACAGCCTCATCTTCGCGTGCAGTCATGGCGTTCCAGATCCCCCACACATTCTCCCAGACGACGTACCCAACGCCGTTGAAGAAGGCGGCCTGGATGTCGGTCAGTCGGTCGAGTGACCAGCGTGCGCACACTTGGACCATGTGCCGTGACTCGAGAAACTTCGGGCGAGCGACCGGCGGGAAGTTGTTGAAGCCGTAGTAGTATCCCCAGCTGATCGGGTTGTGGCTCAGATACGCCGAGGGAACTCCGCCCTCGGGCGTCGCGACGATCGGTGCAGCGCAGTTGAAGAACGCCTTGGGCACTCCGTACATGGTGTCGCCGTTGAACGCGTCCGCACCAACCTCGGGGAGAAGCGACTGGATCGTCTGGATGTCCGCTCCGTACATACGCACGACGTCTTCCAGTCCAGTTTCATCACGCGTGGCGGTATCCCACGGGTTGTACGGCAGCACGACGCGGATGTCGTGCGCATGGAAGTCGCGGATGAGCTTGCGAAGCCCGTCCATGCCCCCAGGAAGCGACCGCAGAAAATCCCATTGGTTGCGGTTGTCGATGCCGCTGTTCGGATACGCAGGCCACAGCAGCACGCTGTCGAGCTTGCACACGCGGCGCTCCATCGTCGCCACGTACTTGTCCACCGTGTACGTGTTTTGCTGGCGATCGAAAATGTCTTTGTCGTGGAGCATGAGGAACGCCTGCACGAAGCTGCGCTGCGTCCAGCGCGCCGCCTCCATGTTGTACATGTTGCAGCTGTCACGCGCGTCGTAGCGCACCGTGCGCAGCTCCATCTGCCTCCAGGCCGTCCACTGGCGCCTCCAGTTGTCCACGTTCTCCGTCGGATCAGGCCCATCGATCACCTCGTAGCCGTTCGGCTGCTGGTCCCACGCAGCCACGAGCGCGGCGCTCAACAGCAAGACAGCGAGGCAGCAGCGGCGTGTCGTCATGGCGAATTCGCGAATGACACAGCGCGAGCTGGTTTTTGGTGGACTGGATGGACGCCAACGACTCGCTTCCATGGTTCAACGTCGATCTGATTCTGCCCGCGTCTGCGTCGCACGCACGAGGAAGACCGTAGAGGCCGAGCAATCCCCGAGATCTGCTAGTCCGCAGGCCAAACTAATAGGGTCGCGTCGGCCCCTTCAAGCGCCCCCACATGGCCACGAGTTAAGGGCGTCGACGTGGAGTCCATTGTGCATCCAATGCGTGGTGGTGGGGATGAGAATGAAGATCGCGGAGCTGCTTAACTGAGACCTTCAACTTCAAGCGGTTAGGAACACTCTTCGAACTGGATTGACGCCCAGGCATTCGAAAAAATAAGCAAGATCCTCCCAAGCCATGGCGAGCGACGACGAGGCTCGCTGGCGCCGAGAGCTGGCGCCGTGGCTCGGGACGCTGCGCGAGAGGCTCTGGGTCCAAGTGCCGCCGCTGCCCTCGCGCGAGCAGATGCGAAGCGTGTGGTTTGCGCTCGACGGGATCCAAGATGCGGACGTGGCGGCGCCGTCCTGGACGCGGATCTTAGAGGCGCTCGAGTTGCTGGATCTGCTCGTGCGCGTGGATGCGGACGTCGGCTGGGAGATCCTGCTGGACGGCGAGATCGTCGAGGACAATCTCACTTTCCGCTTGAACGAGGAAGAACTATTCCCGCGCGATAAAGTTCTGCCCAGGTATCAGCTGCAGCTGGACGAGAGGATCATGGCCAGCAATCCACAGCAAGTGTTCCTCGCACTGCGGCGGATGATCGGAGACGACGACGCGCCGTGGATCGCTCAGTCGACAGAGTTCCTTCGTGCCAAGCAGCTTCTACTGGACGAGTGGATCCAGAGCCACGACGGTCGCGAGTTTGATCGAGCGAGAGAAGGGCGGATCCAGATTCAGCTGAGGTTTACACTAACAGACGCCGTCCGAGATGATTGGATGACGTGGATCGTTCAACGAACGGAAGCTCTTGCGAAGGCCAATGCCGTGCTCGCGTCGACTGCAGTCAAGCCTACCGCGGGGACGCCAGAGGAAAGACAGTGGCTGACGCAATGCCGGCGAGCTCAGTTCCAGTTCGCCGCAGTGGAGTTCAACTTGCATCGGTGCGTGCTCAGTCCGACGAGAGCAACGGCCGAGCTGCTTGCCATGGCTTCCAGCAAGAGCCTTCCTCTGACCAAGATCAGTTTGGACGGCGAAGCTATGTCGCAGATTGACCGGGGGACGACTTGGAAGTCAATCAGCAACGCAATTGGTGCGTCCATGGAATGCGAAGGTGGCGTCCAATCGTTAGAGATTTACACAGGGAAGTTCTCCAGAGCTGGCGTAGCTTCGTTGTCGTCAGCGATCTCCCAGAGCCGGAGTTTATCCAGACTAAAGCTCACTGATATCGGATTTCCAGGCCACCAGGATCGTGCTATTTGGTGGCCGTGGCTGGCGTACGCTGTCTTCAGTGCTGACAGAAACCATCGACTTGAATCCGTGGCAGTGAATGTGGGAGACATGGACAAGCAAGACATCTCTACCTTCCGGCAAATCCTGGAGCACCCGAATCCTCTCTCGTTCGTCTCTAGCCTCGACGAGTCAGAGCCAAGTCGCGCTGTTCTCGAATCGCCTCTGTCGGGTGTGACATTACAGCCTGGAATGAGGGTCACTGTCGGACATCATAGTTCCCAGCAACTGGCTAATGATCCCGGAGTGGAGGTCGCAATTTCCGACGAGCAGGTGTATCCGGTTGTGCGAGAGAACGCCGATGAGAATTTTGTGGAAATTGTCGTCGTTGGCGTCGGTGTTGGCTGGATCAATCGCGATGCGATCGTATCAAGAACGTTAATACCACGCCGCGCGAAGCGTCCGATCAAGCGTTTACGTCTGGCAGACATAAAGGAAGATGCGATGAAATCAGTCCTCGAATTGCTGCAGATCATTGGAGGTGACTTGGACGAGTTAGCTCTGAGCTCCAGCGCGACCATGACCAGCTCCTTCCTCGACCGAGTGTGTGTCTTGTGCCCAGGTCTCAAGGGACTACGGCTTCGAGGGTTCGTCGACAGCTTCAACTGGTTGCATTCCCCTGCTTCCCACCACGAGTCTCCACGCTGTCGGCTGGAGAAAGTGATGCTTGACGCTCGAATCACTGACCACGAGAGTTTCCTTCAATTATTCACAGCCCTCCGTGACAGCGACCACCCTCTAACGAAAAGTCTCCGCGAGTTCAGTTTCGACTCCAAGCAGTGGTACCTCGATAAAAGCCCTCAGTTTTGCGAGATCGGCGAGCGTTGGACTGACATGCTCAGCAAAAACTGGCGGCTCGAGCGCAGTGAGTTTGTTTATTACGATAACGACGACGAAGAAGAGCCAGACCCATTCACAGAGGCGTACAGAGCTCACAATGGCGAACAAATATTCGTCCCACAAGCGACTGCATTCTGGAGTGTTACTCGGCGCGGTCGCATCAAGCGCCAGCGCCTCGAGACTGACTCGGCTCGATATCAACTACATGAAGAAAGTGTCCTCCTGATCCTCGAGCTGGCCGGCGTTCCTCTCCGGCGGATTTGTGTTTGACGTTCATCAGGAGAAGCTCCGAGTATATCTCGCGTTATGCAACACAGCTCGATTCGCATGAACGCCGCACCACCTTCAATTGCGTAAAACCTCAGGGAAAATGTTGAATGGTCACCACGTACAGATCGCATCCATCAGGAATACAGTGCCTCTCACTGTTCGCGTTCAAGCGCATGCTGTGTACGAACCCACAACCAAGTCCTTGAACTCACAAACATCCGGCACAGCATTTCCTTCGATAACTGAAATATCGAGCGAAACGACGGCAGCGGCGAGAAGCGTGCTACCGCTCTCTTTTCAAACAATAGCTCTCTTGCCTGAGCGTCGTGACGATTGTTCGTCCGATCACTGCGAGTGCCAAGCACCGTCGAAGCGACGCCGCCCGCTGATTCCTGAACCGAGACATCTCTGGGATCGTGCTGGAGATGGCCAGCACGCCAGTGTGGAGCCTCGAAGCTGAGCTGCTTGGTGACAACGTCACTCACTTAATTCAGTAGCTTTCCAATTCGGTTGAAGTTGTCAGAGTGTTGGACGTACCGGTTGAGAAACCGGTTTCATCTTCTCCTCCTCCATTCCCCATATTTCCCCAAGAGCACCAATGGATGTCGCCTCGCCTGGCGCCGCGAGCTCTCGCCATGGCTCGACGTGCTCGCCGACAAGCTCGCGATCAGCACACCACCGCTGCCGTGTGCTTCCGACATGGCTCGTCTCTGGATCTCGCTACCAAACTTGGAGCCGCGCGACTTCGACGCCGTCCCGTGGACGTGGATCCTCGAAGGACTCGAGCTGCTGGATTTGCTCGTGCGTGTGGCGCCGGCGGTCGGTTGGGACCTCGTGCTGGAGCTCTCGCTCGTGAACCGCGCGTTCGAGATCAACTACCCGCGGCTGTTCCCTGTGAGCGAGCTGCGGCCGCGGTACGTGCTCGAGATCGAGGACGCGACGCTGCGGCGGAAACCGCAGGCCATCTTCACGGCGCTCGCGCGGCTCGTGGATGGTGCCGACACTGTGGACACACCGCCTACGGACGGTTTTAAGGAGATGAAGCGCCGTCTGCTGGACCAGTGGTAGGAGCAACACGACGGACGCGAGTTGGACCGTGAACGCGACGGCCGCATCGACGTCAAGCCGAGCCTGCTGATCTGGTCGTCGATGGCAGACGACTTTGGCGGCTTTGTCATCCACCGCCTGCGCGACCTCGCGATCGCCAGTCGCCCGCTCTCGCGGCCGTCGTCGGTCGTGCAGCAAGTCGAAGGCCTGCCCGACGTGGCGTTTGTGGCGCCGCGTGTGAGTCCGTTCCATTTTCCAAGTATTGACCTCGCGTTCCTCGAGGAGCCAATCACGAATCGATTGGTGTACGGACTCATGGATATCATTGATCGAGGGCTCCTCATCTCGAAGATGGAACTGGAGGTGGTGTTGCTGCCCGAGCTACACTACCGCCTCGCGATTAGCTTCTGGGCGAAGACGCTTTCACCAGGATGTCCGGCAGAAACTGCCAGAGGGGTGAAGAAGCTGAGGATTACGTCCGGGATGTTTGACGATGAAACCATCGAAATTGTTTGCTCCGGGATCGCCACGAGCGGAAGTTTGGAGGAAGTTGTATTCTCGAATCAAGCAGTGCGCTTTCAGGGCCGGCAGATCTGGTGGCAGTGGCTTGCTTATTCAATTTTCGGTTCGACGACGACGCACCATATTCATACAGTTACGTTGGATGTGCAAGAGCTTTCGTTGGCCGAGGTGCAAGCGATGCGCAATGTGCTGCACCATCCGAATCCACTAGGGTTTGTCTACGCAATGAGCCATTCCAATTTCGAAAATGGCTATCCAATCAGCCCTTCGAGTGTAGCGGTACTGAAGAAAGGAATCACTCTATTCCTTGGTCGCAGAATGCTCAACGCATACGATGAGCAAGCCCACGAGAGGGGAACAATCGTAATCGATACGATAAACCCGATTCCGATCGTCAGGAACAACGCGCATGAAGATTTTGTTGAGTTTCTGATGCCTGGATGTACTGTTTGCTGGGTTGAGCGATCCAAAATCCTTTCGATCGAATCGGTGATGAAACGCAATGGCTCTCGGGTGACGCAACTGAAGTTAGAGTATGTCAGTGCGACTTCCCTGCCGGCTGTGTTGGAGCTCCTCAAGCTAGTAGGCTCAACACTCGAACATCTTACTCTTACTGCCAACCCGAACGAAGATGCCAGCAACGATTTCATGGCTGGCGTGATCGCGTGCTGTCCAAACATGAAAAGGCTCCATCTGGAGGGCGTTGTTCAGACTTTCGACTGGTTACGTAGCCAGTCAAGTTCTGGCGGTAACCTTGAAAGTCTCTCAGTTTGGTGTGTCGGACAGTCGATCCAGCAAGCACCAATTCACTCTTTGCAACGCTGACAGACGATTCCCACTCATTGACCGCGAGCCTTCGGGAGTTCCACCTCGGCAAGGCCTACGGGACTTCTATTGATGGCATTTGCTCGCCTGGCTACATATGCTCCACAAGAATAGTCGTCTAGAGCCTAGTGAGATCGATCTTCGTTCGGGTGGAGACCCGGCAGCGGAAGCGTACGAACTCGAATTTCATAAACTGAACGGCCGGTGGATCATGGTACCGTCTACCCTTGCTTTTCTCAGCGTCGTGGCATCGCCCGATTCGTGGAAGGCAAACGAAGCTAGGTATCGCCTCGGTCGCGACGTGATTGAGTACATCCTCAATCTTGCAAGCATTCCGACTCGGCGAGTATGCGGGTGATTCTTGTTCAATCAGCATTGTCTACTATTCTACTACCTTCCAAACGCGCCTTCGTGTCGGAGTCGCAGCCATCGCAAGAATCAACCCGATAGTGTCATGAGTGATTTCATGCCTCACAGCCTTCGACTTGGTCGGCCCTGCTGCAACCACGCTCAAAAAGGCCATGGTGTGTCGTCGTGGGAGAGATGCGATCGGCTGACCATCGATCTGGGAGAACACCTCACTCACACGTTGAATGTGTTGTCCAGCGATGATGTTATTTTTGATGATGAACCGCTCGACGTGACGAGTAACCGCGAGGTCCAGTAGATAGTCGAGGAAGATATCTCCTTTCCCAGCGTCTTTCACATCCAAGTACCAATTCTTGAGCTGGGGGTGTATGCGAGATGTTATCATGCCGGCAGCAAACCGGTTAGTAGTGTTCGTGACATGAACTCCTCGTAGTGTCAGTGTTCGAAGATTCGGCGCGCTCATTGCGAGGAGTAATTTCTCGATTGGGAGCACAAGATGTTCCAGCGTCAACGTCTCCAGCTTCGGACACGAGATGAAGACTGAGCCGATATCAATTCTTGTGGCTAGTCGGACTTCAGTTTCCAAGTGGCTCAATGGCCACCTTCTCTCCCCAATCACCGTGATTTGGTGATAGGTGCTCCGATCAGCTTCAGGACGTCTTCTATCATGCCAGAGGGATTCTGAAAACGAGACGTGGAAGTTTCAAGCGTGAGGGATCTTATGGAGTGCATATCCCGACGTCGAGTCGGCTCCTCACACAATACGTCACACCGTCGAACACGACCGAACCCCACGCCAGGAATCAACACAGAAACCATGTCGCCTTGGTCTCTCCCAACCATGTGACATTCGGCGACCTGTTTGCCGTGGTAAACAGTCTTGGCTGTGTTTGACCACGGCATCTCGGTGCCGAAGATCTCGGTTGTGGCATTGATTTGTATGGTTGTTGGTTCCCAGTCGATCGGGTGGCGTCGGAGATCGACGTTTCTTCGGAGTGCGTCCAAGTACGCGACCGGGTTGGGGTGTTCAAGTATAGTCGTCAGGTTCTGATGGGTAGAGTTCTTGATGATGAGGCGAGATGTTCGGATGTGATGGGTCGCGACGCTGCTGAAGATTGCAAACAGGACCCATTGCTCGATACTGCACTCTCCGTAGACCATCGCTGTCTCAACGGTCTTGCTTTGGACCAACGCAGAACAAACCCCTGGGGCCGCCATACTGCTCACTCTGTCGATCGTCACGGTCGCCGCACCTAGATTTGATCTTGCATTGACATGTGGTGCTAGCAATCGCCACAGATAGGGTCCGAAGAAGGTGCTCTGCGGCATACTGTGGACAGACGGTGACCGCATTGCTGTTGCTGAGATCGGGACAAAGTTTGCAATTTGCCGCTCAAGGTCACGCGAGTCGTCGCCTTCAAGTCGGCTCACCAGACTGAACTTGACGACCTCAAACAATGAAGTATTGACCTCATGGGCTGACCTCGCAAGGCTCGCCATTGTAATGATTTTTTTCAGATCCTTGACACCGAGGTGCTGGAGGTGGATTCTCTCATACCGATAATGGATGTTGCCACAACACAGGCAGGTACGAACCATTGGAAAATCGAACCGCACCTGAATCGGAAACGCTGGAGATACAACTGCAATGTGAGGATTGACAATGGCGTAGTCACTTGAGTGGAGGGCTTGGGGGATGCCATCAAGAATCAGCATCATAATGAGCTGCGACGGAATCGCACACGGCGGAAATCGCAGCTCGTATCGAGGGCGAAGACCGATAAAATACTCGTCCGGACAGCCACTGGCACTACGCGTCACTCTTGGATCTGCGAGTTCGAGCAGCAGGTCCCAGCATTTGCTGTTGTCAAGGAGCGCGAGATAGTTGATCAGTTCGAGTGCTTCCAACAGCGCGACCCAACGCTGCTCTTCACGAGGTCGAAACATAATGTTGACCTGGAGCCAAATATCCCTGTCGAGTTGTTCTTTGTCGACGAGTGGGTCGAGAGGAGGCAGTACGATGGCTCCACGCAACGACTCGATCCAAGGCAACAGGAGAGCCTTCCAGTCGTCAAGCGTCTTCGGTGATTGCATCGTCGGTGTGTTCGATAACTGCTGTACTCGCGTTGTTGGGAGGAGGATAATGGATCTGGAACAGAGGAGTTGGCGCCGACCATCACTCACACTGTGTGTGATATCTGGCAGGTTCTTGGTTGAGATATGCAGTATTCAGTCGATGAAACTATCGGAGACCACTTCGAGTTCTAAACGTCAGCCAGGTGCACTTGGGTGGAGAACTGCAACCAAAACCAACGTCGCACGTGTGTGTGTGTCTTGGCTCAAAGCTCCGCTGTGTTTGATAAATCGCTGAGGGTCTGAAAAAGCCTGTGAACATACCAGTCCCGAGAGGATCCAAATTTGAACCAGAGTGAAGCTCGGTTATCGGTCGTTTTCCACGTTCACTTTTCCCTCTGCAACTTCTTTAGACCGCAAATTACGTTCGTCTGCACCTTGTTGAGTGGCAAGGCGATTGGAGCCAATCAGTGGTGCTGTCGTAGACCGTCGGATTATGTTGATGTTCTTTGATGCACTCAGTCAACACGACCAACCGCTGACCAAGACGCTAAGAGAGCTGCAACTTTTCACGAGATGAGCTGCGGCCGCGGTGTATGGTTGAGATCTCCCTGGCGATCATTCGACTCCAGGACGGTGTCAAAGACGCAGGCACACTGCCCGCTGACGGATTCGTGCAGGCGACGCGGCCGCTCTGCACTTCTCTTAACGCGCTTACGGGTCGAAGTTACAACCAGGTCAAGAATCAACTTGACCGTGTCTTTCGTGAGTTCCTGCCTCGCTACGTTAGATCGTGGTCGTTCTGCTGCGATCACGCTCAGGACAGCCAGAGCGCGTCGCCGAGGGGGAACAACACGATCTGCCGATTTGGACGTGGGCTTCTGGGCCACCAAACCTCACGCTAGCTGCGGCAGGATTCAGTACTATGACAAATGTACGCCACAATACGGTCCGAAGAACTTGTTTTGGGGGGCCTACAGTATGTCGGAATCGTGAGCCTGGCTGCTGACGTGCAAGCAATTCACCGATCAAGTCGATGGGGAGTCATCACCCACGCATCCAGTCGAGGTCTGAATGGAACTACGTCAAAGGCAGAAGCATCAGCAGAGCTTTGTGACTCTCTTGATTTGCCAGAACGCGAATGTTCTTCTGGTTCTCGGTCTTTTGTCGTAAAATCGCCATTATGTGGGCCGAAATGGGGTATTTCGTCGAACGCAGCAGGAGAAATGACTCGTATTTCGTGGACGGTGCTTTTGTCCATCAACATTCTTCGCCTATCCCACGACCTTCCAAGAGCGCCTACGGGTGGGTGTCGCAGCCATATCAAGGATCAACCCGACCGTGTCTTGAGTGAGTTCGTGCCTCACCGCCTTCGACTGTGTTGGTCCGGCTGCGACCACGCTCAAAAAAGCCATAGTGTGTCGTCGAGGTAGGGCTGCGAGCAAAGTCTCTGATGTCCACGTGCAAGCTTCGCAGTTGTGGGTAAACACGTGGTATGATCGTCCCAGCAGTGAATCGGTCGGTAATGCTCGTGACTTCAACTCTTCGCAGTGTGAGCATTTGGAGTTGCGGCGCAGTTGGTGCAAGGAGGAGTTCCTCCATCGAAACGACAACATTCTCCAGCGTCAACTTTTTGAGCTGTGGACACGAAGCGAAAACTGAGCCGATGTCGAGCAAACAGCAGACTCCATCCACAGTGAGTTCGGTGATTGGTGCGCCGATCAACTTGAGAACTTCTTGGATCATGATAGTGGCTTTAACATAACGGGAGCTGTGTCCATAACACACACCGATCGCGAGTGATTGAATCGAGTGCACATCTCGACGCTGCGTCGGTTCCTCACACAACACGTCACAGCGCCGAACGCGACCGAACCCCACGCCAGGAATCAACACAGGAACCATGCCAACTTGATCCTTCCCAACCACGTGGCACTCGGCGACCAGTTTCCCGTGGTACACGGTTTTCGTGGTATTCATCCAAGAGAATTCGGTCTCGTGAACCTGAGAAGAGGCGTTGATTTTTACGGTAGTCGGTTCCCAGTTAATCGGGTGGCGGCGAAGGTCGACGTTTCTTCGGAGGGCATCCAAGTATGCAACAGGGTCGGGGTGTTTGAGTATGGTCTCGAGATATTGAAGTGTGTGATCACAGATATCCAGTCGAAAGTTACGGATGTTGTGGGAGGCAACGTTACTGAAGAGCGCGAACTCGATCCATGGCCCCGTTTGTTGCCATTGGTCGCAAATCTGAAGTTCTTTCACGATCTTGCTCTGCGCCAGAGCGGAGAACACACCGGGGGCCATTACACTGCTGACGCCGTCGATTGTTACACTCACCGCACCAAGTTTTGCTCTCGCATTGGCTTGCGGTGAAAGCATACGCCACAAGAACGGTCCGAAGTAGTCTCTTCGGGGGATGCCGTCGGCAGGTATACCCCATACGTTGATTGATGAGATGGGGACACAGCTTGCAATCCGCCGCTCAAGACTACGCGAGTCGTCGTCTTCAAAGCGGCTCGCCAAACTGAGTGATTCGACCTCGAGAAGGGATTTTTGCGTTCTCGAGACTGACCGCACCAGACTCGCCGTTGCGAGGATCTTTTCGAGACCCTTAAGGCGGAGATACTTAAGTTGGTCGCGAACAAATTGATAGTGGGTTTTGCCACAACAGAGGCACTCGGCAACTCTCGGAAAATCGAACCGCACCTTGATCGGCGATCTGGGCCGACTAACTTCGACACGAGATCTGACAACAGCGTAGTCGCGTGAGTGACGGTCTGTCGGAATGCCTCTGAGGATTTTCATCATGATGTGCTCCGACGGAATCGCACACGGCGGAAACCGCAGCTCATATCGAGGGCGAAGGCCGATAAAATACGTCCGGACAGCCACTGGCACTACGCGTCACTGCTGGATCTGCGAGGTCGAGTAGCAGCTCCCAGCAAGTCGCACTGTTAATATGCGAGAGGATGTCGAACAACTCGAGTGCTCCCAATAGCACGACCCATCTCTCCTCTTCATGCGGTCAGATGACAATGTTGATGGTAAGCCAAAGGATCTGGTCGAGGTCTTTTGTGTCGACGAGCGGTTCGAAAGGTGGAAATGTAATGTTCCGACGCAAGCACTCGATCCAGGGCGAGAGCAGATCTCTCCAGCCATCGAGAATCTCGGACGACTGCATCTTTGACGTGAAGGATGGATCAATAGTGCGAGCGTCGTGGCGAGAAGGATAGTGATACCTGAGCGAAGTAAGACCTCCAGCACTTTTGTCGACCAGCACATGATGTGATATCTGATTTGAGTTTCCGTCGATACCCAGTCAATAAGAACGATCCGCGAATGTGGTTTCTGGTCGTCGGTGCAGCCTCCGTGAACAGCGTGTGTTCTTGAGTCACAATTGGCCTTTCGACTGGTGAACATGCTTTCTTGTCTTGTTCAACACTATCGACGATGGGATTTTAGGCTTGGTAGAAGCTATTGCTCGCGAAGCTCGGCATCATGACGCGGAGGCTTCAGCTGCGATGAGGGAGGCATAGGATCGTCACCAACAATATTGTAGCTCACAGTCTTGTTGAGCGATCAAGGTACCTCACGCAACACGATATTCCCACGCGATGAACAAATCCTGGGTGATCGTCCGTCCATTACGTAGCTGTCATCTGGTGATATTGCTGGTGGGGGTGCTACGAGTTGTCGACCTTCACTCACGTGGGGTGAGATCTGATTGAAGTTCATAGCGGAGATATGAGGATTGGGTAGGCTTTGGCTAAACCTACCGAATTATCAGAAAAATTATCAGATAAATCGGTGAAGGTTTTGGTACGGCACCGAAAATGATGAAACCATATGGGGGATTTTCGGTTTCGGGGCAGCTGCAACCCGAAATATTCGGTTAGTGAATGGGGGTAACTGTTATCGAACTGAAAGGAAAACAGCGCCGATCGGTGCGAAAATCGTCTAAGTCCAATTTTCGGTTGATCTCCGAAATTCTGTCGACGTTACCAAACGACCAACATTGCTATAATAACAGGGCTGAACGTCCAGAAAATCGCGCCCACAGCTGCGTCCCGTTCGCAGCGAGCGCCGCTGCTTCAACACATTTTGCGCTGCAGAACAATACATATATTGATGCGCATTAATCGCTCTACTCACACCATCTCCTTAGCCAACATAGCGGATACCATTGTGATGTACCGAGCGCGGTACGTATCTGGCGTTGCCTTCGATGTAACGGGGTATAACCCGTTACATGTTCGGACCGATGTCTATCGTGTCCGATAGGAACGTTGTCGATTCGTCGAGATTCCGACGAGTCGTGGCGGCTCCTTATTGGGCGATATTCCCAATATCGTCCCGGTTTCCCACCAATCACGTTAGGTATCTGTGATTGAGTGGAGGGCTGGATTCCGAGGGCGGATCCTGCGAGGTTTTATACACAAAG
>JAADVR010000104.1:0-67943 GCA_023335855.1 Pythium scleroteichum
CTTCGCGGATATCAGAGGCTGTTGGCAGCGTTGTTGGGACCGTTGTGACCGCTAGATCCGGTGGCAGAGACGCCGAGCGAGCAAGCGCCTTCTTCGTCTTGGACCGAGCCTGCATGGGGACAAGTTGATTTGGCTGCAACCTCGGGAATGCGGCGATCTTGGAAGGTCACGATCTTTCCATCTTCCTGGTCGAATTTCAGCAAATCAAACAAAATTGAGTTTTGTCCAATCAAAGATCTCAATAAGGAAGGAAAACGAACTGTCACTGATTTAACTCCAACTTCGCCCGACTAAGTACGATTTCGACGAAGGGTCAGATCGAGCCGAAGTAACTTCGTCTCCGTTATCAACTTCGACGAAATACTCAGAAGTTGACTTCTGAGTCGCTTCGTCGGAGCCGTGGGGTGTACAACTCATTTGCCATCTGTCCGCGACGGTGCGACTGGTGAGTCCATCTCCCCAAATGGGTTCTCGGCCAGCTGGAATCGCGAACGGCTGACCGCGAGACGAGGGCGCCACGACCGGCGGACGTCATTTCCGATCTCGCGACCACGAAGCTGCTGCGGATCTTCGTGGCCGTCTCCCTCGCGGTCGCCTCGGCCGACGGGGCTCGCCGCCTCAAGACCTCGTGCCACGCCGACACGGACGTCTCGATAGTCGCGCCGACCACTGCGCCGCCAACTACGATCACCGTGGCTCCCGTGGTCAAACCAACGCCGACCAACGAGGAAGGGGTGGCAGCCGCCGGCGCCGATGACGACAAATCCGTGGATCCAACACCCGCGCCGACTCCGGAACCCACGACACCGGCACCAACGACCGCCGCGCCAACTCCGAGTCCCGCGACGCCAGCTCCGACGGTCACGGCGCTCACGTCCAGCATTAAACTCAAGATGTACAACAAGGCGTACTGGGCCGGCAGGAAGCTGGTCGTTGACACCTACCTGGACGTCTGTTTCAACATCGACGATTGCTTCGACAAGAGCACGACGTCGGCGGAGTGGACGAAGGTTACCAGCGAGGCCGCGTCGCTGGTCTTGTCCAAGAACGCCAACTGCAAGGGGACAAGCGCGACCATCTCGCCGCTCAACACCAACACGACTACGACCGGATCGGTCGCGAGCCTCGACGCCTACCAGTTCAACAACAAGGCCTCTTCGTTCATTGTCCGCAGTAAGAGCGGCAACGACGTGATCCTGTCGACCGTTGCCACTCCAACCTGCGCGCGTCGCTAGTCGCCCGGCGTGTGTATGTCAATATAATTGCTGTTCGCCCATGTTCTGTGGTGGGCCCGTCCCACCGCGAGCCCATATGCTCGAGTTGGCCTCCATCTCAATGACTAACGACGGGGATAGGCCGTCTGACCCTATGTGAAGGGCGTAGCTCTGCGACGACTCGGCCTCGTGGATAAGCTGCAAGAGCGCTGCACCTTCGGAGTCCGAGGACAATTTAGTCTGCACCTTCTTGGTGCTGAGTAACTCGCACCCGCTGCCTCGGAAGCAAGACGCATGGTCTGGGGCAGAGTAGTGCATCACCAAGGCGAAAGTACCGAGCTACGGTTTGGGCACGAGGTCAGTAAGATGAGTTTGCTGTTGGCCGGCAGAGTGACTCACCCGAAGCATTTGAATCGCGACGAAGACAGCCGACGGCTGTGTTCTCAACCGCAAGACCAGCGTACACGGGTCGATGCTCGCGTCACTTGTGTCTCGCCCGTCGACGGACACGACTTGCGAGCTCAGCAACGGAAACGCGGCCGCGAGAGCCCGCAGAGCTCGCTGGACCAAATCTCGACACACGACACTAGCCACGTAGTCTTCAGTTGGAGCTCTCTCGCCCAAGACAACCCCCGTCTCAGCGTTGACGAAGGCACATCGCGCCACGTGGATTCCGCTTGTAAAGGGACCCGACAAAGCCGGTCTGGCCGCACATTCAAGCGTGCTCGCCACGACTTCGCGCTGGAAATCCCCAAACTCTTCCCAGGTCGCCGCCGTATCCGGCGTTGCTTCCAAGCCGCCGCTGCTGTTCGAAAGCGCACTCGAGAGAGTGTACTCCTCTGCCATCCGCTTCGACTCGTCGCGATTCGCCTCGACGATGCGCTCGAGCCTTTCTCGAAACTTGGCGACGAACTCGAAAAGGACCACGCGACCGTGGAGGCGCGCGAGCTCGGACTGCTCGTCACCGCGAGTGGCTACTACCACAGCACAAGCTACGCACGCTGACGCGTCCAGCGAAAGCACTGCGCTGTATCCGTTGCTGAGCTCGACGCGAGCGAAGTCCCGACGACCAGGTGCGAACTGCATCAGACTCGCCAGCAGCAAAGCCAGACGACCGTAGTGAAACGGCAGCGTCGTGCTCCGCTCGTAGACGACCAGCGGTTGTCCCATGGTAGTGAGAAGCATGCAGGCGAGACTGGACGACGGCATGACTTTAGATTGATAGAACGGTTGCCAACTAGTAGTACATGAAAGCACTGAGCTCGACGAAAAGACGCAGTGCAACCTACTGAGTTTTGCACATTTCTGTGTCGTTACGAGGCACCCGCGCCGATCCTTTCGGCGATTCCACGACATCGGGCGACTTGAAGAGGAACTCACGGCTGCTCGTGCGAAGAGCTGCCACGACGTTCGCGGCCTCGACCTTCGTGGTCGTGGTCTCAGGGGGCGCGGACGACGACTTGGCCCGAGGAGACTTGACTGTTTCAAGTACCTTGAGCTTCTCCTCATACTCCTTGATCTCGCGCTCGACGCGATCGATATCGTTCTGGACGACAGCCTTTTTCTTCTGGTACGCAAGCTTGAGCACGCCAGTGTCAGTCTTCGCCTGCGACTTGAGCTGCCGGGCAAATTCTGCTTGTTCCTGCTTGAGTTCGTCCTCGCGTTTCACTAGTTCGCTTTCCACAACAAACACTTGTTGCACGTGTTTGGTCTTCTTTTGCACCAGTTCACGCTCTAACTCAACGACTCTTGCCAGCAACTCTTTCTGCTGAGCGAAAAGTGACCGCTCCTCTTGGTGAAATGTGCGTTCTTTCATGAGCATCTCCTCAGTGGCGCCAGTCACGTCCTCTTCTAGCCGTTGTCGCTCCACCATAGCGGCTTTCTCCATCTCTTCGATGCGGCTGCGAACCCAAGCAAGGTCGCTCTCCATGTTCTTCACTCGCACATCGTGCTTGGCGTCCATTGTCCCCATTTCGTTCATAATTCGATCCAGTTCACTTTTCTTTCCATTCAGCTCGCCAAGGAGAACGCGCCGGAGCTCTGACAGCTGCTCCGTCGACTGCTCGAGCTGTTCTTCATAGAGACGCTTCTGGTCATCGGCCGAGAACGACGCGCTCGTATCCTGTGCCTTGGCGATTTCAAGCTCTTGCTCGACCTGAACGCGTTGCTCTTGGAACTCGCGCATATGCTGCTGATATTGGCGAAGCACGCTCGCCCCGTAAGTCTTGATCGACTGGAACACTGATGCGAGAAGAGCCTCAACCAGAGTAGGATACAAAGCGGGGCCGCCGCCTTTCTCTTTGTAGGCGTCGACCGCGTCTCGCAAGTCCGACTTGTACTGGGTGAGGAGACCAACAAGGCCATCTGAGAACGATTCTCGTGGTCGCGACTCCAGTTCTTGAGCAATCTTCTCCAAATTTGCAGGCAGAAGTTCTTTGATCAGCCGGTCGCACAGCGCTGCAGACAATGTGGTGTTCTCAGTTGTGAGCGCATCAAGTCTCTTAGTAAACTCCGCTCGCAATGTCGCAAGGCTGTCGAAATAAATGGTCTTCTTCGTTTGCTCCGGAAGCTGGGCCTGTATCGATTGAAGTGCAGTCATAGCGCGTTGTACACCACGCCAGTGAGTCGCCCTCAGAGTTCGGTCATCCTCCGGCTTCTCCTCGCTCGGGTCCGGTAACGCCGTAAGCGCATCTTCGTACTCGGCTCGCGCCTTCTCGAATCCTTCTTCCACTGCCTTCCGAAGCAGCGCGTTTGCTGCAGTCTGAATCGCGGGCAGTGCATTGGCGTTGATGGCAGACACGTAGGCGTCCACGACATGCACGAACTGACCCGCGAGCAGCTCCCGACCGAGGACATGTTTCGGCGGGAGGTGATGGCCACCTCGAGGCGAGAGGTACGCCGCAAAGAGCATCTTATCAACGGCCTCGACGAATTGCGCGCGCAGCTCATCCCGCGAGAGCGACGGCGACGCGGGCGCCGCGCCTTCGATCGCTCGGCTGAGCGCGACGCACTCGGGGTGCTTGAAGAACGAGTGGAAGTACATGCGCTGCTCGTTGCGATTGCTGACCGCATCGCTGAAGCCGCTCTCTTCCGCGAGGCACTTTTCCAGGTACTGCGTGGGCGTCAGCTTGTTGCCCGTCTCGGCGTCCGTGAGCCACTTGATCTTGCTGTTGCGCTGCACCCAGACCAGCTTCGGCGCGTGTGCGTGGAACTCGGCGGCCACGGCGTCGTCGTCCTGGTTCGGCTTGATGCGCAGCGACGAGGCGATGTCGCGCAGCCACGACAGCCTCGCGAGCGTGGCGTCGTCGATCTCGCCGTCGTCGTTGTAGAGCACAGCCGAGCTGAGCAGCAGCAGCAGCGCGAGGCCCTTGCGGCGGTCGGTCTCGTCGTGCGCCGCGTCCAACGCGAGCACGAGCCGCACGCCCTCGCCCGAGGACCCGGCGGGCAGCTGCGCGGGGCGCCAGAGCCACAGCAGCACGCGCTCGTCGGCGGCCGCGACGTCGGCGCGCAGCAGCGTGCGCAGCAGCAGGCGCTTGCCCGTGTGCGGCGGCCCGAAGAGCCCGAGCACGTGGACCGCCGGCGCGCGCAGCGACGAGAGGAAGGCGCGCGCGGGCTCCGGCACCACGAGGCCGCTCGCGGCGGCCGCGACCAGCGGCAGTGCCGTCCACGTCGCCATCGGCAGAGGCGGCGTCTTGGGGTTGGTCTGACTTCTGACTTTTCTCTTCGGCGGGTGGCTTGACTATGTGGTCCACACTCTTAGCACGTCAGCGGAACCCAAGTGGGTCACGAATACCAAAGTACAATGTGGGATCGCTTCTAGCGCGCTCCACATTAATGTTTCGTTTGCGGTGATCTCCTCACATGCACAGATGACGAACTCGACGA
The DNA here is from genome assembly GCA_023335855.1 of Pythium scleroteichum. NCBI lineage: Eukaryota > Oomycota > Peronosporomycetes > Pythiales > Pythiaceae > Pythium > Pythium scleroteichum. Next base: position 5,100 of record JAADVR010000104.1, read on the forward strand.
CCCCGTGGTGGGCGGCGCCGCAGGTCCGCGAGGACGGATGGACGCCGAGCGACGGCGGGCTGCCCTACTTCCTCGCGGCTCTGGTCTTTAGCTGCGTCGTCTACGGCTTCGAGACGTATCTGGATCTGCGCCAGCACCGCAAGCTGCGAGAGACCCAGTTCCCGCCGCGACTCGCCGAGGCCATCGCCGGTCTCGGGGATTTCACGGTCAAGACAAAAGCCGACGAAGGCGACGAGAAGGATGCAAACGCAAAGGAGCACGAGAAACCGGCGTCGCTGCTCTCTGCGACGCTCGCCAAGTTCGACAAGAGCCGCGCGTACGGACTCGACAAGAGCTCGTTCGGGTTTGTCTCGGGCGGGTACTCGCAGGCGGAGGGCACAGCGTTCCTCTTACTCGGCTACCTGCCGTTCATGTGGACGCTCAGCGGCCGCGCGCTCGAGTTTCTTGGTGTTGATGGGTCCCACGAGATCTACCGGACGCTGATGTTGGTCACGTTGACGACGATCCGCGATACTCTCATCGGGCTCCCGTTCTCGCTCTATTCGACGTTCGTCATCGAAGCAAGACACGGGTTCAACAAGCAGACTCTGTCTCTTTTCTTTACAGACAAGCTGAAGGGACTCGCCCTCTTTATCGTCATCGGCTACCCCGTGATTGCCGCACTAATCGTCGTGATTCGTTGGGGTGGCGAGCTCTTCTACCTCTACGTGTGGGGCTTCCTGTTGGTCTTCTCGCTGGTGATGGTAACCGTCTACCCTGTGCTCATCATGCCACTGTTCAACAAGTTCACTCCGCTGGAGGAAGGCGAGCTGCGCACTCGAATCGAGGCGCTAGCGTCTTCACTCTCGTTCCCGTTGACCAAGCTCTTTGTCTGCGACGGATCAAAGCGCTCAAGCCACAGCAACGCCTACTTTTTCGGTTTCTTCAACAGCAAACGAATCGTTCTGTTCGATACGCTGCTTGAGCAAGCAACGAACGATGAGATCGTGGCAGTGCTCGGGCATGAGCTCGGTCACTGGAAGTTGTGGCACACGGCGCAGGGCTTCATCATCCAGCAACTGTACACGTTTTCGCTCTTCTACGTTTTCGGACGCTGCATGAACGACGCCAGGCTTTTCTCGAGCTTCGGTTTTGCGGCAGACAACGCGACTGAGCTCCCTGTTGTGATCGGCTTCTTGCTCTTTTCGTCGACAGTATGGGCGCCCGTCGACCATTTGCTCTCATTCCTCGTCACGCTCAATACAAGGAAGAACGAGTTCGAGGCGGATGCGTTTGCTGTGGACCTAGGCCATGCCACGGGACTGCAGTCTGGTCTCACGAAACTCGCGATCGAGAATCTGTCCAACATGAACCCAGACCCGTTGTACAGCGCCTACCATTACAGCCACCCTCCGCTTCTCGAGAGGCTGAATGCTATCACTGAACGGGAGAAGAAGCGCAAGTAGAAGCACATGCAACAGAGTGAAGTGACGATCTTAAACAGGCTGTCACAGACTCAAGGTAGAAACTGCTGGAAACATTTAAATTCTACGATGAGGTTGAGAACGAATGTTGGACTGTTCTAGTAGAGTGGACGGGTTACGACAATGTACCGCATACGAGCCTGAGCTGTTTTGTAGACGACAAACTCGTTGTGATTATGCGTTGCACGCGAGTCCTTGGTCTGTGTGGCCTTGCCTAATGGCCAAATCGCCCCAAATGCGTCAACGTAGTCACCTGTGCTGTCTGGCACACACCGACCAACACCGTAGCAACTGTGGTGAGCTTTTGTCGACGACGGTGCACTACGAACACCATTAGTAGCGGTCTTACACGTGCCTAGTGCAACTTCGCTGAGCACGAAAACTTGACGATCATTGCTGGCATGGCTGTAGGACATTGCTTTCGAGATCTTGTCCGTGAAGTAGAGACCTGCCCCCAGCGAGCTTCCATTGAGTGGGACGCCAGGAGGTGTGATCAGGAGTCCGTGCTTGAGGATGTTTATCCAGTTGCTCATCCGACTGCCATGCCACAAAATTCGCCGATTTGGAGCCGAACGGTACTCACTGAAACGTGCAGCCTCGGCAGGTTTTTCCACTCGAAAAACTGTCATGAGCTTGCCCTCAGCGCCGTAGTTGTTGCCGACGCAGCAGAAGGAGTTGAAAATATAGGATTGCACAAGACCATACTCCCGGGACGACGGAAGTAGTGGGAAGAGACGACAATCAAGCGAGTTATAGCACGCGTCCAAGTGGTTCGTGAGGAAGTAGCGCCGTGTGATATCTGGTTGTAAGAGATCTTGGTGACCTCCCTGCACGCACAGCGCCACCAACATTTGGACTTTTTCGGTCAAACGAATCATCGAGTCAATGATGGCCAATTCGGGGTGTGGAATGACCGAGAAGAAGCGATTGCTCAAGTGAATCAGCACCGTGCGGTCTGCGTTACACTGCATTGCGTCGTGGATACGATGGAGAGCCTCAAAACCCTTTTGTCGGATTAGCACGGCTTAGACCCATATTCAACCACGTGGAATCGAGTGTGATCACGTACCCGTTGGATTGTCTTCTTGGACAGCTTTCCAAGAGGTACTGGGACGACGACAACGTCATCCTTCACTTTAGTTGTCTTCTTTATCGGTTTCGTAGTATAAATGTAGCGGTTGTCAACATAAGTGAAGGCACTCGCAGCCTCAATGGCGATCGTGAGGAATGATTGGACTTCTTCATCTAATCGGGACGGTGGGGGAATGTTTTCGGTTGGTAAGGTCGACTTCTCGACGAAGAGCTCTGTCACAGGCTTTGGAACGACCTTCCGTGGTGGACGTGCTCTGGTCTTCTTCGTCGACCGACGCTTGCGGGTGGAGCCTGCGGCACTGAGCGCATCGACGTCACTTGGTATGGCTGGCTCAGTAGAGTTGGCGTCGTTTTGTTGCCAGGACTGATCCGTCTCGATCCACGTATAGCTGATGTCCACCACGACACCATTAGATAAGGACAAGTGCAAGCCGAAGGCGCTCAACCACGCACCTGCCTTCCCCGTAGCGCGGGGAGTGGCGGTCTTCCCAATGAAGCATCGTCTTCGACAGGAAGATCTGGCGGAATCTGCTGAGAGCGTCTTCGGACGACAGCCACGGGCCTTCCAAGACGGTGTCGCCGGTGCTGCCGACCAGGCCCGATCGCATCCAGACAAAATACTCATGGGAGTCGCATTCGAGCGCCTGGATCAACACGAATTCGTTTTGCTGCTGGTAGAGACAGGCCTACGAAGCGCACACACAGATTGTCAGAGAGGCATGCTAGCACCAGACCCCAAAACGTCAGTGTTGACCCGGGTGAGCGTCGAGTCGTAGGGTTCGCCGCGGTGTTGGAGCACGCGCACTCGCCCTGCGTACTGCTGCGGCAAGTGGATGTCAGGATTCACGACGCGGAGGGGCTCCATTGGCTCGTGCTCCTCTTCAACCGACTGGCTCGGTGGCGAGGCCGCCACGTCGACGATACGCAGGTCGTCCGCGCCATCTTCGTCGTCGCCGAGCTCGATGACTTCCTTGGCTCCGTAGAGCGCTGGGAAAGGGATCGGACTGATGTGCGGGCGAGCGACGCGTCGTTTCTTGAGCGCCGGCGAGATGGCCGACGCGCTCGCAGCAAGGGCAGCACCTTGCGCGGCGACTGCGGTTGTCGAGGCGTCGGCCACGGCGACTGCGATTGCCGAGGCCTTGCGCTTGGAGCGCGTGCCGGAGGCGGCGATGGACGCCGCAGCGACGGGCGCGCGCGCTTTCTTGGCCATGGCGGCGAGTGGCGAGATCGGCAATGAGCGAGAAAGAAGGCTCTGCGAAAAGCCATGCCGATGCGGGTTGGTCTGGTTAAGAACCCGCAGATGATGGAAAAGGAAGAACCTGGGGGAACATGGCTTCACTTGACTGACAGCCGATGTCACACGTGTGCGGCGCCGCGTGCGGGCGAGCGCGGCCTGGTGCACGCGCCGCACTCGCGTGGGTAGCTAAAGGCGCTGCCCGGAGCGTGCCGCGTGCTCGCGCAGCCCTCGCGCGAGCGCTGGCGGCGGCCGCCGCGCGTGTCGAGACCGCGCGAGTCTCCGTGCAGATAGATGCCCATCATTCCCAAGACTGAACGACTCTTCAAGCTGCAGACCCGAACCCATTTCCCTCGCCTGAAGTAAACCCAAACCCGGAACCCCCACTTCACTCACCACTGTGGTCCACATCAGAAACGTTCTTAACCCTAGTGTTCATTTATCTCAGTAAATCGGACTCACACCGCCGTTCCCGACTCGCGTGCCCCGCAATTCCTCGCGAGGCTCAAGACGCTGCCGAAGAGCGTGCCGGCCGTGATGGCGGCGTCTGCGATCGGGCCGGTGACGACCACGGGGTGGCGTGCGTGGCGCGCCGTGTGGAACGCGAACCCGCCCTGCAGCGGCTGCAGCGACGCCAGCGCGTGGTCGCTGGCGAGCGCCTCCACGGCCACGCGAATCTCGCCACTCTGCGCGTCGACATGCGCGAGCACGCGAAGTGATGACGCGCCGGTCTGGGTGGACGCAGCGAGCAGCGCTTCGAGAGGTGTGCGCTTGACTAGAAGGAACTCGAGCAGCTTTTCGTGACTCCAACTGCTGACGTCGCCGTCTTCTGGTGTGACCTTCCAGCACGACTCGACTGCGACGTCCTTGAGCTCACCAGCGAACCCAAGTTCTCGAGCAAGCAGGATCGCTTTCTTCGCGCTGCGCATACCGCTCACATCGTCCAAGATCTCACGCACAGTGAAGGCCTTGCGGTAGTGTTCAATGTGTTGTCGCAGCACACTTTCAAGCGTGTCTGGCGTGGCATGATGAAGGATCGAGTTGAGGAGCCGACTGCCAGAGAACTCCACACGCTGGATCTGGTCGCCCGTTTGGATGAAGTTCTGCAGCGTGTTGAAGATAGGCACACCGATTGCGAGGCAGGCTTCCGTGTCGAATGTAAGCTCGCGCTCAAACAGTTTGCTTCGGAGCTGGCGATGTAGCGAGGAGGAGGACGTGGCGACGTCCAGATTGGACGTGATCACATGGACGTTGCGATTAAACCACACTGGATACAGGTCCTGCACGTGATTGGAGCAATTGGAGACGTCGACGATGAGCCAATGAGGCAGGTGATCGGCGCACACATGACGAAGAAAGCGCTCGTGGTCAAAAGCCTCGAACTCGCTTGCTCGCTCCGTCAAACTGTCCGCTGTGATGCCGCCGTTGTGGTCTAGAAGCATACGCGAGCTAGCGTGCGTCGCGATCGCGCGGATGCGAATGTCCACGTTGAATCGAGCCTTCAGGTAATCGCACTGTTGGTTGTACTGTGCGAGTAGCTCGCGTCCGACACCAGTAGCCTCGCTCTCTTCGAGGTCAAGGCCGACGACACCAATCGAAATAGTCTGGTCGGAGAGGAAGAAAGCCGAGTGCACGGCTCGGAGCGCCGCAGCCGAGTCCTCGTAGCGAACGACAGCCGAGATATTGCGCTCGGAGGAGCCCTGGGAAATCGCCATCACGTTGATCTTGGCGCGGCCGAGTGCTCCGAAGAAGCGACTACAAACCCCAGGAGTCTGGCTCATATTGTCTCCCACAGCAGCGATGATACTGATCGGGGCAATGAAATCTGTCTTTTCGATGAGACCGTGGTGGATTTCCTTGAAGAACGTTTCATCCACAGCAGTCTTGACGTCATCTGCTCGACTCATCGGTACTGCGAAACAGATCGAATGCTCGGAGCTGGCTTGAGCAATGAGCACAACGTTCACCTTGATGCGATCAAGCGCACTAAACAGTCGCGATGAAGTGCCGTGGACGCCGACCATACCGCTGCCTTCAATATTGAAGAGGGCCAGATTGTCGACCGTCGAGAAACCGCTGACAATGTTCTTGGCAGTCGGAGCACCGTTCGAAGCCGTTCGTTTTAGCTCGACGCGATTGCGGCTGTGGATCTTCGTGCCAGGATGGCTTGGTTCAAACGTGTTCCGGATGTAGATTGGAATCACTCCAAGAATCGCTGGCGTCATGGTCTTGGGGTGGATGACCTTTGCACCAAAATAGGCGAGTTCCATGGCTTCCTCGTACGAGACCTCGGGTAGAATCTTCGATTCGGGGACTCTTCTCGGATCTGAGCTTAGTACGCCGCTCACATCGGTCCAGATCGTGATGCTGGATGCGGCCAATACACGACCGCAAATGGACGCGGTGAAATCGCTGCCGTCTCGCTTGAGCGTGGTCATCACGCCCTCGGTCGTGCTGCAGATGAAGCCCGTGATGACCAAGTGCGTGTGCTCGCGTCCTTCGCCGTTCTCTTTGAGAATGCTCTCGATATTCGCTGTGGTGCGCTCGTACTGGACGACGGGGCCGTGGTCCTCATCCGGCTCGACTACAAGAAAGTCGCGCGCGTCCACGAAACGGTACTTGTAAGCGTGGCCGTCCTTGGCTGCTCGTAGCGTCAGGACCTCGGCAAGGACCTTGGCCGACCAGATCTCGCCGTGGCCAGAGATGAACTCGACGACGCTGTCGTTGTACGAGCGCATGATGGAGATAGCGCGCAGTAGCTCCGATAGCCGCTTGAGGTCGGCCTCGATCGAGTCCTCAATAGGGCGACCCACTGCTTCCGGCAGCAGCGCCGCGATTACCGCGCGGTGCTTCTGGCGGATCGTCTCGAGGATCTCCTCGATCTCCTGCGCCTTGCGCTGCTTCGCGAGCTCGAGCAGGCTGATGAGCAAGTCCGTGACCTTGGGCTTGCCGCCGATGGCCGAGACCACGACGGCGATCTTGGGCGAGTCGACGGCCGCGACGATGTCGGCAACCTTGGCGAAGCAGTCGGCGTTACCGACGGACGTGCCGCCGAACTTGTGGACAACGAACTTGCTGGTGTGGCTCATGGAGGCTCGAGGTGAGCAGGGCGATGGTGCTTGGTGGAGGGCAGCGGCGGAAATGAAGCCAGCAAGCGAAGTGCTTCAGCTTGTGCGTGACCTCCAGCTGGGCGCCGACCCTCAAACGGAATAACCAATACCTTCATAGAAGGATAAGATATGGTATCACGAAAGTAGAGCTTGTTACCGGTTTTGTTACCTGTATAAATAGATTCTTCGTGTCAGGTGATGACGACAAGCTCCAGGCAGAGGTTTGCCACTCGTCACAGTTTTGGAGTGAATGCGCAATGGGGCGCCGGCCAACACAAGAAAATGCGAGCGGCGCTGCAACGCGTTCGATGTATTACTGGGGCTCACAGACCGATGCCGAGGTGGCGGCCGACGGATCCGGGAAGTTGACGAGGTACCGCCACCGACTGGCGATACTGAGGTGATAGAAGGCGATGCCGCCAGCGCAGAGCACGCTCATGGACGTGGCCGTAGCGACCGAGCGGCCGAACTGCACCCAGCCGATGAGCGCGACCTCGACGAGGAAGAGCGAGACGCCAAAGCGGAAGAAGCGGTACGCGAGCAGCCACTCGCTCTCGCACTTGCGCAGCCACCACGCGTAAAACGGAGACACGAGGTCAAGCTCCACGAGCGTGAGCTCGCGGACTTCGTGCTCCAGCGTGTGCGTGACGAAGCGAGTCACGGCGAGCAGAAGCAGCGTGCACGCGAGCATGCACAGCAGCATAAATATGAACTGGTAGACATAGCGCCGCAGTCAATTCGCATCGGACTCAGGATGGAAACACCACACACAAAACCAACCTCTAGGCAGCACACGCCGCCGTAAAACACCAGCAGCACGTGGTTGACGTTGTCGGGAAGCCCGATCTCGACGATGGAGACCATCGAGAAGCCCGCGAGCAGCGCCGAAAGCTGCGAGATCGCCGAGAGCTGCTTGTGTCTGGCGTCGATGATGCGCTTCTCGTTCTCGAGCTTGAGTACGCGGCGCTCGCGCTCGAGGTCGGCGTTGCGCCACGCGATCTCGCGCATGATCGCGTCCTCGCGCCACTGCTTCTCCTGCTCGCGGTGCTGCATGTCCTCATCGCGCCATTGCTTGGCGATCTTGAGATCGTACGAGCCGAAGACTGCGTCCACCACGGCGCCGACAGCCGCCATGTTCCCTGCCGATAAGCCACCCAACGCTTAACAACCGCCTCATCTGATGCCACCGGCTTGTCCCACGCACCTGATTCTGAATTGAACCGGTATGTACCGTACACAACCCGAATATGGCGCCCAGAAGCGGGCCGGATAAATCAGTATCCTGGAGCACGTCAAGCAGCTCCCCCCGCAGGCGACTGACTCTGGCTCGCGACACCACGCTCAGAAAGATTTTCCTAAGGTCGAGCGCGATGTTGAGCCTCGTGGCCACGCGGGCGGCGCCGTCGCGCGCGCAGCTGACGCGCAGCATCTCCCACACGGCGGCGCTGCTGTTCCCGAGAGGTGCGTATCATGCGGACGCGATCTGTCGACGGTCGCTGACTCGACGCGTTCCTCCAGCCCCGCGGTCCATCGAGATAAAGTACATCGACGGTACCTGCACGCTCTCGGTGCCACTGCCACTGAGCGGTTTCGACGAAGAGCGCGTCTTCAGCATTCCTCCAGGTGCGTCGCAGTTCGTGGACAGGATACGGCTCTGGGTGCCGACGTTGCCTGTTCGCAGAGACTACCGTTGCCGACATCATTACGCAAATTGAAGCTGAGGACAAGACCGTGCAGACGGTGGATCTGCGCACCAAGCGTGGGCGGCCGTTCAAGCCGCAAGAGACGCTGCAGCAGATCCTCAAGGACGACTTCGAGCTTGTGATCAATGATAGTATCCACCCAGTCACGGCCCCAGTCTTCACAGGTACTGCGCGTCTGCAAAGGCATCAATACTATGCAGATACCTCATGCTTTAGTTCAGGCAATGCGTACGCGAGTCTGCTCGATGATGGCGAACTGGATGTGCGCTCTGTCGCGCAGAAGTCGGCTATCATTGGTCTCCGACAGAGCCTCGAAGCCTCCAACAAGTGGAAGATCTCGTTTGGTGTGAGTTTGGCTTGCTGTCGTTCCTGGTTACTTTTCGTGCTAAAGGACCCGAGATGTCTGCTGATTAGGATTTCGTCCAATTGTGCCGAGACCGTGGCATCCCGAAGAAGCAGGCTCCTGAGGTTCTCAAGGCGTTTCATCAAGCTGGCATTGTCTTCTACTTTGGCAAGGCCGACCATAACGAGGACTTGCAACAGTCCATTTTCCTTCAGCCACGCAATGTATTGGACGGCTACCTTGAATCGCTCGGCTTGACGCCAGTGACGACGCAGCTGTTCACGCAAGAGCGGGAGAAGCTCCTCAAGAAGATCAACTCGCTGGAGCCGGAACATGTCGCGCTGAAGAATCTAGAGAAGGAACTCCACCAAGCTGCGACTCGTCACGCGAACGGTATCGCGTACTCGCTCTCTACTGGGCTTGTCGGCACGTTCGGGCTCTACTTCTGGCTCTCCTTTATTCACTTCTCGTGGGATATCATGGAACCAGTCACGTACTTCACTGGTTTCGGTATGTCTGTCATTGGATACACGTGGTGGAGTATCACGAACCAGGAGTACGAGTACGAGAACATTTACGACTACTTTTACAAGAAGAAGCTGGCGAAGCTGAAGGCGAACGCACAGTTCGACCAGCCACGTTTTGAGGAAGTCTCGAAGCGTCTCGTCGACACGAAGGAGCGTCTCAGCGCTGTGCAAGAAGTGCTCAAGAAGTCGACGACCATTCAGGCCAACTACATCCACTTACTCCAAAACGACGATGAGCAAGAACTTCACCCAATTAGCGCGGTTGATGGTGAGGACGAGAACGACCAAGTTTCTCCTAAGCACTGAGGGCACACACTGGTAGAAGCCGCTTACTATGATGAAAATGTTGAAAATGTGTGTGCGGAACCCGTCTACGACACATGTCATTAGGTATCTTCGATGAGAGAGTGATCCATATCCATCACTACGTTCTGCCACGTAGTGACTTGAAGTCCTCTTCCCCCCTCGAGCTCAGTTGATTGGAGCGTAACGAGAACCACGTGACCCACGTCCTGCACGAGCGACCAGGTAACCAATCGCGGCGCCGAACGAAGTGAACGCCACGAACATGCCCAGAATGTGGTGCGTCGCCGGAACCTGCGCAGTCGAAGCCGAAGCGACGGAAACCGCGTTGTCACTGATCGTTTCACTGTTCAGTTGGCCGGCCTTCTTCTTCGCCTCCTCCAAGTCATCCTTCTCCCCTTCTTTCTCAGGGATTTCCTCGGACTCCAGCGGCAAGCTGCTGAACACTACGTCGTCGGTTGCGAGTACCGGGCGCTCAAGAGCCTTCTGCTTGTTGAACGGGACAATGCCGAAGTGCGAGCCTCCGTAAATAGGCGTCTCGGTGAACACAAGCTCTTCGTCCGAAATGTCCGGCACAACGTAGTGGCAGTCTGACTCAATGCCCAAGTTGTTGACTCCACGAATGATCTTGAAGAAGCCGTTCATGCCCCAGTATGCACCCCACGAGTTGCGAACGTTCCAGTTTTTGACGCCATCTTCTTCGCCCCAGCCAACAATTTCGACATCGTGATCGATATCAACAAAGCCGGTCTTGTCGTGGAAGACACCCGCCGTGTAGTTGAAGGTGAACTCATCGTTACAGGCGATGCCGCAGGTCACTGGCCCCTTCAGCAGCTCCTTCATTATTGCGTGTTCGCCCGTCACTCGACCGTACTCCTTCGCGCGGTAGCGAACGACAGTCTTAACCGGGAAGCACGACGGGTCAGCCGTTCCGGGGAGCGTGATGCAGCTGCGTGCAACCCATCAGTACTCGATAAGCTACGTTACGCAAGAGGTAGTTACGTACTTCATGCAGTAACCCTCCGGCGGGCAAGTGCCGTTCGACCCCGTGAACTTGGTGTGGTCGGTGGCGTTGTACGGCAGGCAGGACTCATCCGGCAGGCCGTAGTGGTGCATGAACTCAAACACGTCGGTAGGCTCGCCACCGCCACATCCATCCGAGAGACCGTGAGCCGGGCCGCAGTTCAGGAACGTCTGCCGACCGAGCATGACGTCCGGGCCCTTGTAGCCCTGCTTGCTGTGGAGGATCTTGATGCGGTCCTGCGCCGCCGAGAGCGCGCCGTGGGCGAAGCACGAGCCGCAGTACTGCGGGATGTGCTGGTTCCACGAGGGCGTGCAGTATCCCTGGTCGCACCAGTCAAACTTGGGCGGGAACGACTGGAGCTCCACGGCCTGCTCGGGCGTGAGCGGCGGCAGCTGGTGCACACTCGGGTGAAGGTGCTCGCGGTTCTTGAACGTGCGGTTGCAGACCTTCTTCGCGTCGGCGGCGAGCGCCAGCAGCGCGGCGGTGGCCACGGCGGTTTTCATGCTCTCGGAGGTGCGTGCGGCGTGGGTGGCGGATGGGCGAGTGAGGCGCCAGCACACATCGCCGCGATCGTCGCACGGCCCCTGCGATGCGAAGGCATCGCGTTGCGCATGAGTGGATGCGCTCACCACGCCGATGATGAGCAGCATCCGGCCAATCAGAGATGATATTGAGCTGAGTTTCAGCCAATGGAACACGTACTGCTTAGTTTAACCACGGACAGATCGACATTGCTGGTCAAACCAGATGAGAAAGAACACGATAAAACCGAAGAGAGTTGAAGAGACACTCCGCCAAATGACTGTGTGGTCAGATCTTCTTTTTGATGTCAAAAAGATTTTTACAGCACGGCCAGATCGGCTGGAAGAACATGGTTCCGTGTCCCGCGTTCTCTGTTCGGGATGCGATCCACGTTTTATTCCGTCTCGGACAGTTCGGGTGGGTTGAAGTGGGTCAAGCTCGAGAAGGGAGAACACCATGGCGACGGCCCCCGACGCCCTGCGCTTCCAGCCCTGGCAGAGCGCGCCGGACGTGAGCTTCTGGCAGCGGCTGGCGGCGCTCAAGCTCGACAAGTTCCAGCTGAGCGACTCGGCGCAGCGCGTCGTGGGCTTCTTCTCGCCCGGGCGCGCGCCGACGGTGCCCGCGCGCCTCGCGGTCGACGGCGACGCCTTCGCGGCCGATGGCGACCGCGTGCGCTACGAGTGGCGCGCCCATGGCGTGCTGCACAACACCAACACGCTCGAGGTAGGTGGGCGGAGGAGAGTCGTTCCGGGGAGGACGCCTAACCGACCAAGTCTACTTCGTAGGACTTCAAGGGACTCGACAAGCAGGCGCTGCTGCAAGCCGCCGGCGACCGCCTGCTGGAGCTGGTTTTCGACGCCGACGCCGACTCGGTCGACGCGCTCAACGCCTTTGTGCTCATCACGTTCGCGGATCTCAAGAAGCACTCGTTCCTGTACTGGTTTGGCTTCCCGGCGCTGGCTCTGCCGTCGCCGGTGCTCGCTCTGCCGCCCGTCGCAGTCGACACAGTGTTGTCGGTGGCGGAACAAACCGAGTCGCTGCGTCAACTCATGGCGCTGCGTCCCGTAGAACAGGACGAAGCGGGAGCCACTCCCACAGGCATGTTCCCGGCCTTCTTCGTGATCGAAAAATCGCCTGACGGCATCCAAGTTCGAGACTTCGCAAGTTGGCGGAAACAAACCTCCGCGGGAAACGTGGAGACTCGCCTCTTCGGCTTTGTCGATCCGTGCGCGCTCCCGAGCAACCCTGGTTGGCCGTTGCGGAACTACCTAGCTCTTCTGGCGGCACTGCCGCAGTCCAAACTGCCGCGCGACAGCTCTGCCAAGCTCCTCTCCTTCCGAGAACACGTCCGCCATGCGCAGGGCGAGCTTGAAGAATTGGAGTGGAGTGCGTCTCGTGTGTTGGAAATCCAGACTGGTGTCGACTTTGTGCTGACGGATCCGAGTGCTGTCAAAGTCGTTGGATGGGAAGCCAACGCTCGAGGGAATATGGGACCGCGGATCATGGAATTGGGGGCCATTCTTGATCCAGTACGCCTCGCTGAACAGTCAGTCGATTTGAATCTGAAGCTGATGCTTTGGCGCCAACTACCAGTGCTACAACTGGACAAACTTGCACACACGAAATGTCTCGTGCTTGGTGCAGGTACGCTCGGGTGTTTCACCGCTCGTAGTTTGCTCTCCTGGGGTTTCCGCCACATCACTCTCGTGGATAACTCCGTTGTGAGCCATTCAAACCCAGTCCGTCAGCCGCTGTTCGAGTTCAATGACGTCGGTAAACCAAAAGCAGAGTGTGCTGCGAACGCACTGAAGCGAATTTTCCCGCTCGTGAAATCTAGTGCTGTTCAGTTGTCGATTCCCATGGCCGGGCATGCGCTCAGTAACAACCACCTCGTTAACGACGCGAAAACGTCCCTAGAGAAGTTGAATGAGCTCATCGATAGCCATGATGTTGTGTTTCTCGGGACGGATTCGCGGGAGAGTCGCTGGGTACCGACAGTGATGTGTGCAGCCAAGAAAAAGCTTTTGCTCAACTCAGCGCTCGGTTTTGATAGCTACCTGGTCATGCGCCATTGTGTCGGCGCGTCCTCGCCATCATCGCTCGGTTGTTACTTCTGCAACGACATAGTAAGCCCTCGTGACTCGCTCAAGGACCGCACGTTGGATCAAATGTGCACTGTCACTCGCCCAGGATTGGCGCCTATTGCGGCTGCAACTGCAGTGGAACTGCTCGTGGCGTTGCTCCATTCTCCTGAAGGCATCAATACTCCCTCCGAGAAGCCAAGTGATTCGTCTGCCCCTCTCAGCTACGTGCCTCACCAGCTCCGCGGCTTTCTGAACTCATTCTCCGCCATGGCTGTGACTGGGCAAGCTTTCGACAAGTGCATTGCCTGCAGCAAACCAGTACTAGACGCGTTCCACTCGGGTGCATTCGAGCTGCTACAGAATGCGTGTAACTCGACTACATACCTGGAGGAGCTCACGGGACTGAACACCTTAACACAGGGAGCAGACGCGTTTCTGGATGAACTTGATATCGAAGACAACGAGGAAAGCGACGAGGACTCCCTGCTGTGAATTGAAGTCGCACTCAACATGGCTACATATATTTCTTTTCGAAGGTTTCTCGTCTGAGTCGATGATATCCACTTGAGGAGGTGACCTTTGGTGTGCTCACTCACAGCTCCACGCACGAGCCACACCAACGAGCGTGTTCTGCGATCGCTGGTGCACCGCGCATCATGGCCAATGGTTGGCCTTCGTGTGTCCACACGGCATTTGTTCTTGGGGCATTCTATGTGGCGTTCTTCATCGTAGCCGTAGTCAAGGCGACGCTTTCAGCGGACGATGCCCAGCAATGGCGCGCCCAGAATGCCGATTTCGATTGGCAGCAGTCGGACGGAAGTCAAGTTCGTATTGTAGGCCGCGGCGCCGTCGACAAAGCAGGGAACCTGTATTTTGCTGGCTCAAAGACCTACGCAAACGCACAAGGTGACTTTATCGATGATGAGAACATGTTTGTTGCCCGCATCAACGCAGACGACACGATCGGATGGACCAGAGAGGTATGTTGAGCAAAGGTTCCGTGAAGGATGTGGCACTGACTCGACTCTCGCAGATTGGGACTAACGAAACAGACGGAGCAAATTTTGTCACCGTCATGAACGAGACGGTCGCTGGTGTTATGACGCAATATCTGTACGTTGTCGGGTGGACATGGGGATACATGGACGAAGGAGGCCACGCGTTGAACAGTTTTGGACGCTTTGGTGGTCGCGACGTTGTTTTGCTGAAGATTCGGCTGGAAGACGGACGAAAGATCTGGGCAAGGCAGTTCGGCTCAACGGCTAACGACATTGGCTACGGAGTTCAGCGAGACGGTGGGTTTGACACGCTTCTCTTAACAGGATCAACTTCGTCAGATCAAGCAGATGCAGTCATCGAGTTAGATGTCAGCGTGCAGAATGAGCCCCGTCAGCAGCCTTTCTCTCTCTATGAGACGCAGTTGATGGACGCTCGCGCGAGACAAAATGTTCATATCCTCACTCAGTACCAGTTTGCTGCGAGTGTCAAGCGGAACGGAGACATCGTGGACTTCGCTATGGATGGTGGCGTAACAATCTCTTCAAGACGCGTGCGCATCACTGAAAACAGCTCGTTAGTGGGGGAGTACGCAATTGTCCTCAACCGTCAGCCACTAGTAGACGTGACCGTCACAGCGACTATTCTATGCTCCCCTGATCCATCAAACGAAACTCTGCACGTGCAGCAACTTGCGTTCGTCACTTCTCGGACAACTACCCGCAACCTTGTCTTCACTCGAACCAACTGGAATCGTGAGCAACTCGTGCGCGTGGTTGCTGTTGATGATTCGATCGCTGAGGGTGTCCACTACGCTGTGATCACGCACGATTCAAGCAGTGAAGACCCTTCATTCAACGGCCACAATACTCCATTTCTATATGGACGCAACATTACATTTCAGATCGACGACAACGAAGTTCCAGGGATTCAACTCTCACGCCGCCACGTATTTGTGGCGGAAGGAGATCTTGATGATACTTACGAGGTCGTGCTCCGAACGCGTCCGTGGTTCTCCGTGAATGTAACCATAGTCTCACTCCACTCGTCCCAAGCTTTTGCAACACCCAACGTGCTGACTTTTGAACCGAACAACTGGAACATACCGCAAGTTGTTACTGTTAGCGCCGTTGACGACAACCAGTCCGAAAACGAGTTTGCCGGTCTTCATTTCGGTGGGCGCCTCCTGCACTACAGCGACAGTGAAGACCGCCGCTATCGTACTGGGCGACCTCGATGTTTCAACGTCCCACGTTGCAGCCCAGACGACCCAACTCTATGTCTGGCTGATAACAGCGCGACAGAGACGGTCCGGGTGTGCGATATGATAGCACCGGCTTGCTTCGTGCGTTTGGGTAATGGGGCGTGCATTGCGCGTTCTGTAGGGAACCAGGTGCCACTCGAGCGTTTTGGTACTGGTCGCTATCTGAGTACTGAGCCAGAACTGAATTGCTCCGAGCTGACTTACGCTGCACTTCACGAACTACTTGCAGACCAGCAGATCGACCTTAAAAGGGTTTCGACAAGAACGAACATCAGTGATATGTTTCCGTTCCGACAGCCTCCAGCGAGACTTCGTGGATTTATCTTAACCTTCCTCGGACTATTGAATGTGGACCAGGCACGTCAAATGCACCAAGATTTCTTGCGAACCCTCCAAGCGATTTGCAGTGGCTTGGATCGGTTGAACACCCACCGTTGGATGACTCAGCTTTGGCCAGAAGGTTTATTTCGGCGTGTGCTCAACGCCACAATAAACATGTTTGGGGGAAGTGTCAGTGAGCGGCATCTGTGGCAATGTGGAATGGCATCCTTTCGCCCAGGAAGCAGTGGTATCAATATTAGCATCTGGGACAACGACCCCGGCATCACTCTCTCTACAGCTCAGCTGCAGGTGGATGAAACAAGCATTCAAAGTCTTTCTGTCGCTCGATACGCGATTGTGCTCAATGCACCACCCACTGTTGGTCAGCCTACGCTCCAGTCAGCATTCTGCAGTGTCCTCGATTTTGACAGTTGTGGGTTGTGGAACAACTTTACAGCTCTTGCTTCAACGATCTACACGCCAGCGGTACAAAGACCTCTTCCGAACGTCACCATCTTGATTCTCGGGAACTCTCAGGTGGCCGTTTCACCTTCTCACGTTACTTTCACCAGTGCGAACTGGTTTGTTCCGCAGTGGATATCCGTTCGCGCCATCAACGACGACGTTGCAGAGGAAGGTGTTGTCAATGTCACCATCAACCACCGCGTGCAGAACTCGATATTTGGGTACAGCGACGATGGTGCTGCGTTTTGGAGTCAGGGCGTCTCGCCAATGATGAATACGCTCTTCCCACGATGGACGAACGTGCCAGAAGCGGAGAGCGTTCCTTATAACTACGTTCCCCGCGTAATCCACTCCCCACAGCACAGGCAGATCAACGTTCAGGTCCGCGGTAACGATACAGCCGGTGTCGTCGTGACTGCCACACAACCGCTCGATCAGATCCGAATTCGAGAGGCCGACGATGTGGACGACAACTGGGTGGGCGATCTGGTCAAGTCTTTTGCATTCAGCGAGCTTTCCCTCACCAAGTCGCCGTCCGCAGCGTCCTCCCTCGGTCTAGGAGCCGCACTGGAGAATGTGTTGGTGTTCGAGAAGGACGCCGTGACGTTCATGAAATTACACGTGCCGCAACGTCACGAAGGCGACACCTACCCAGAGTTTGCTTTCGCTCGGTTGCGCGTGTTTCAGACCCCGTTCAAAGTGATTAATGCATCCGGTGGTTCACGCCAGGACTCGTCATCATCAACAGCGTTTGAGACCGAGTACAAGCTTCGCATCACCGTCGTGGACAACGCCTGGACGACAACCAGTGTCAGCAACGGATCGGTGAACCCGGCGACTGTGATGTTCCTAGGCGACAACCACACGATCGAGGTAGCTGCAATTCTGACGAAGCAGCGCTTCGTGTCGATCGATGTTACTCCGCTCATGGAGCTCGTGCTGCCGACGCGACTTCCGGTTGTATCTCTTCGGATACTCGTCTTGGAGTCAACGAGCGTGAGCAATTCTGGTGGAGAGTCGACATCAGCGGCAACTCAACTTTGCTCGTCACTGTTCGAAAGATCTCTTAGGCCAACTCTCTCGTGGGGCTACGCATTTCCGAACCGACTGCTCGGAGTTGCCACAGTACAGAGCTCCACTGTTGCGCCTTCAACTCTCGCTGTCGACGGCACCCGCGACATACCATCTTCCACAGAAGTTGAGGATGGGGCATGGTGGGAAGCCACCCTTCCCGAACTTACCAGGATTGGAACACTCGCGATCTTCGTGTCCCTTGACATGAACAGTGAGAACGTGGCCCAGTCCCCGAACACGTTGATCATCGTTGCAGCTGTAGTGAGTCTCGGTGGGGAAGCCATGAATGCATCGGAAGCGGAAATCGCTGGTTGCCCTGATGCCTGCCCCATCGTGCAGCGACTGCCACTTCGAAAAGCACTCGTTATCACGGAACTAAACGCTGGTGTTCGGACGCTTCGTATCTACCGAGAAGGATTTGGGGCACTAAGACTGATCCAGGTAGAGGCCTATGATCCGCATCTCGTGATCACTCCCACCGCCAATGGCGCCGGCCTGCGATCACGCCTGAAAATGGACTGGAACGGTCGACTACGCAGTAACTCGTGGCGTCTCCTTCAGTCAATTCGGCAATCTGAGGACGAAAATGTAGCTCTCGGAATGCGTACGCGACAGAGCTCGACAGCACCGCCTGAAGCAGTGAGTTCCTTAGCTGTTGATGGCCGGCGAGTTGGCTCTTGGGACCCACAGGTGCGATTGAGTAACACGGAGAGCGCACCAAGAGTGGCAGGGAGCACGCGAACGAGCGTGGAGAACGATCCGTGGTGGGAAGTCGATCTTGGTCGCAGCATTCCGATCACCAGCATTGAGTTGTTTCCGTATGTTGGTGGCCGAGGACGAGGATTCTGTGCAGATCCGTCAGCGGAGAGCTCTTCAGTTCCACTGTGGGCCGGCGATTTGTTCACGTACAGCAAAATGGATGAACTGTTGCAGCTAGAAGATCCATTCTCACAGTCCTTCGTGGTCACGCTTTCTGACGTTTCACTTGAGAGCGGTGGCAGTGTCTCGGTATTCAAGATGCTTCCGTTTTCGTGCGCTGGCGGAGTGAGCTCCGTGCTGTGGCCTGATGTGTTCGCAAGAGCCCGATTTGTCCGAGTTCAGCGTCCTGGCAGTAATGCTGTGCTGATGCTGAACGAGGTGGTCGTTACACGGTGGAACCCAGCAACAACACCGCAGTTCTTGCTGCTCGATCTTCGGGGGTCTGGAGAAGTTCCAATCGCACTCTCTTCAGTTCGACTGTTTCCTCCCATCGAAGATTCGCCCGACGCGGCATTCGTACTTCCAGTCTCGGTCTCTATCCACAGCGTGAGTTCACAGCGCGCATCCTCGGGTGACGGCTCTGCCGCGTCGCTGCTCAGTGTCTCTTCATCCGACTGTTACGTCGCGTCAACAGCCTCATTTCGGGAATGGATCGTGGTGAAACTCGATAAACCATCGCGCATCGGAATGATAGAGGTCGAGTCGGACGTCGCCACCTGTGGCACGAACGTGTCGCCCGTCTCAGCAGTCTCGGTGTCTGCCCGCGGTATCTCGCTCGATGGGTTACAGTCCCCGTCCACCCGAACTCTTCTTACCGCCACGCCGACCGGATGCTCACTCACAGCGCTAGCGACTTTGGTGAATCCAGCAACAGCAAGCAGCTGCAACTCATTTACCTGTGACGACGTATCGTGCCGCGGAGTGCTTAGCTCCACCGACAATGTCGTGTTTAGTGATTTCAACGACATCGTTCTCTTCGGTGTGCCTTCGCTTGTTCCAACAAAACGGCTGCCACTTTCCCAACAAGACGTCCGTGCGATGCTCTTGCGTGACAATCCAGTCATGTTGTGGAATTTCGAAACGGAATCGCGAACGAGGATCTCTGAAACGCGGATCGTGACCACGTATCAATTAGTATCATCGTCCTCCACCAATGCGCTGCGTGTTGACGACGACCTGGAGCAAACGTTCTTCTCTAATGCTGTTGCGGTGCAGCCAGCGATGAGCGCATTCTCGATAGAGGTGTGGGTACGTCTGATTAAGGTGTCTTCGAAGCCAGGAGCGCTCATCACACTTGCCACGTCATTGAACAAAGCGATTGCAGACATCAGGTGGACGGATTTGGCTCCACGAGGCGTTTTTACGGTCCGCGATCCGTCCTCTGGGTTGTCGTGCTCAACCACACTACCTTCCAACAGCACTGCATTCGATACGATTGGTCGGTGGTATCATGTCGCAGCGTCGTACGACCCGAGTAATGCGCGAATCTCGCTCTCTGTCCGTCATGAAAGTTCATCTTTCACCCAGGAGATGGAAGAGAGTTTGGCCACCGCGACGTGCAATCTACCGCTCCTCAGCTCACACGGCAAAGTGATCCACCTCGGTGCATTCGCTGATGCTGTTGGTTTTCAAGGCGAAGCAGCGAGCGTTGCGTGGTATGTTGATGTTCTGACCGAACGCCAGTGGCTTGACCACTTCCACGACTTTCTTACTCGCGGAAGCCGAGGGCCGCTCCACAACTCGTACGCATTACGGCTGAAATCGAAGCCTTCATCAACTGTGAAGATCGAGATGAACGCTGAATCCGCGTGCTATTACTTTACGCTTTGCAACATCACAGCTCTACCGCGTAGCGTGCTTTTTTTACCCGAGAACTGGAACGTCTCCCAGCACGTGAGGGTCATCGCCACAGATGATCAGCTATACGAAGGCTTGCACCACACGTTGGTCGCCCACGAAGTGTCTAGTCTGCCGACCTTCGAGATTCAGTCCACGGCACTGACAGAAGACCTGCAAGGAGTTGATGTCGACAAATGGAGAGCGTACAGAAGTGCGGTGAATGCGTTCGATCGCGCCGCTGTTTACACGGCCGAGTCCGTCGACGTTGTCTTCGTCAAACAACAGATCTTGGATGAAATGCAGGCTAACTGGTCGCTTCAAGGATTGCAAACCACAGTCATTGAGAGGCACCCGTACACATCGTTGCTTACTGTTCGCAGCATTGACGTCGAAATCGAGGACGCCACCGTGCCAGGTATACAGTTCTCCACGAATTCTCTTATTGTCTCGGAGAATGGCCGAGGAAATGACTACCAGATCTTACTTCTCTCTGAACCGACCGAAGACGTGTTTGTGGTTTTAGACACGCAGAGCGACTGCTATCGAGAGTGTTTCGTGAACCTTTCCTGTCCATCGCGATCCCTCACCAAGGATCTAGCATGCGGGGGCGGCTCAGCGGGCTCGAAGCTCTGTAACGTGACGGTCTCACCCCAAGTCCTTGTCTTCACTCCTCAGAACTGGAGCTTTCCGCAGACCGTGCGAGTTCTCGCAGTAGATGACCGGCTTGACGAGGCAGATGTGCATCTATCGACCATAAAAGCAACCTCCCAGTCTTTAGATCCGATCTACGACGCTCTGTTTCTGCCGGATATCGTCGTCGCCGTCGAGGACAACGATGAATCTGCGATCAGTTACTCAACTCGAGAGGTGTTTATGGTGGAGACGGATCCGGCGGGTACAAACTATTCACTGGCTCTCCTCACGGAGCCGTGGGCCAATGTCACCATCGCCATGAGCAATGAAGCAGATGGGTCTTGCTACCGACGATGCGGATACCCGTTTGGCGACGAAGACTGTGGGCTTCCACGCCAACAGTCCGTTTCGAGCGTTCGGTTGGCCTCCAAATCGCCCCGAGAGATCCACGAGATTTCGTTACGATTGCCCCAGCCCCGTGTGATGGAAGTGCAGCGCATTGTGACTTACGCAGACCACGTGGACCACATCTTCAGTGTTCAAGTCAACGGAGGTTTCGCGCCTGAGGTTCAAGTGATCGAGTTCGGCTTCAACAGCGCGTTCAAGACTCGGTTCAAGTCTGCAACAGCTGTTACCACTGCAGGCGCCTACTTGAGAACGTTCAAGATTGGGACCACAGGCAAGACCACCGTGACGCCGGCGCTTGATGGCTTCGCAACGGTGAGCCAAGTCGAGACTGCAATCAACGGGCTCTTTGTTGGGCGGACCAGTAAGGACAGCGTCATGCGAGTAACTAGAGAGCTGCTGTTCGATCAGTCGGTGTTGCGCTGGCGGGTCACTTTCCTGAGGTTCGTCTCAGAAGACCTCACCTTCCCGCAGCTCGTAGCGTCGCCAGACACCCCTTTTGAAGGCATCCTCTCGACAAAGCGGGTGGCGACGATGGTGCCGCCAGCCGGATCGTTCCAACTCCAGTACGGAATGAGTGAAACTACATCAATCGCGTCGTTCCCGCTGGTCGCTGATGCCAGAGACATCGAGGGGCAGCTGAGAGACATCGACACAGTGTATACGGCGCTGGTATCCCGTCGAATTGTCTCCACGTCGTCACCATCACCCGTCTACGGCTTTGTCTTCACGGTGACATTTACGAGTGTCGAATCGTACTCGACTTTAAAAGCTTCCACAAGATCTCTAGTCGCTGCAGCCAATGCATTGACGCCCGAGATATCTGCGGCAGTGGCAGAAACACAGCCGCCCGCCCTGATTGGGGGATTCTTCATCGTCAAGTATGACAGCCCATACGTGAACACGTTAGTCAACGCGACCGAAGGCCCCCGTCAGACGAGAGCAATGGCGTGGAACACGTCCGCAGAAGCGATGGGCACGGAGCTATCACGTTTACACGGCGTGGGCACTGTGGTAGTCTCCCTCGAGCAACTGTCGCCTGAAGGAGGCATGGCGTGGACAATCGCGTTCGTTAGCAACAACGGTAACCTCTCCTTGGTGCAACCAGCGTCATTCAATCTGACTGGGAAAGGCGTGACGGTGCAAGCAACGCCTGTCGTTGACGGCGTGTCACTAGGTGGATTCTTCACTGCAGAAATGGGCGGGCCTTTGATCAAGACACACCCTGTCACGCAGCGGGTGTACGACGTCGTGGTCGACAAGCGCAACGCAACAGAGCTCCCTTTCAATGTCGCGGCCGACGCGCTGGCACAGAGACTCGCAGCGTTGCAAGTCACGGAGATGGCGCGCGTGACCCGCCAAGACCTCGACTGTGACATCTTCGACGTCTGCGAAGGCTACATCTGGGCCATCACCTACATCAACAGCGCCGGCAACTTGCCTCCGATTCAAGTCTACGGCAACAACGATACGATTACGGGTAGCGGTGCCGTGTTAGCTGCTCGGACAGTCGCGAACGGGACGTACCTCAGTGGGTTGTTCTCGCTTGAGTTAGAGTTGTTCGACGCGGACGCTAACACCACGCATCGAGCAAAGACGTGGAATCTCCCGGTGAACGTGAGCGCGCCGGGCATGGACCAGGCACTGGAGGCCATTCGCTTCGTGCGTTCGAATCGCGAAGCAGAGTACGATCCCGAGACAAAACTGAGCCGCGGGATGCTGTTCGACAAGGGTGTGCGCGTGTACCGAGAAGGGCCATACTTGGACGGTGGCTACACTTGGCAACTCGACTGGGCGATCGAAGACTATAAGCGTTTCCAGGATCTGCGCATCACAATCGATACTTCGCTCGTCACACAGTTGATCGAGCCGCTAGCAGTCCCCTCAGAGCTGGACTTGACCGGAACTCCACGGTGCAGTGCGGTCCCCATGGCTCGCTTCCAGCTCGACTCTACTGACCCGTTCAAACTCCGCGGCTTCTGCGTGTACGATCTCGAGAACGTAACGCTCCAGGAACGATACCTGTGCAATTACACGGTGGAGAACCCGTGGATTGTCTTCACACCCAACGACTGGTGCTCACCGCAGCCCGTTCTGCTCACCCCTGTGAACGATTTCATTGACGAAACGACTGTCAGGAATGGCAACCTCACGTTCTCCAACGTCTCGCACACAGTGTTCAGCGACGATCTCATCTACAGTGCTCTCCCGCTGGAGAAAATCCTGGTCGCCGTTGATAGTGACGACGTGGCCCGAGTCGTGGTGTCCGAGTCGCACTTGGACGTAAGCGAAGACGGCTCGGTCGTTGCGTACTACGAGCTCCAGCTGACGACAGAGCCGCTCTATGACGTGAAAATCGTCGTGTTGCCGTGGCTCGACAGCGCCGACACCAAGTGTTATCGCTTCGGGCTATGCAACGTGACGCTGGACGTCGACACGTTTATATTCACGCCCCGGGACTGGAATATACCCCAGCGAGTCGTGGTGAAGGCGACTGACGACAGTCTTGACGAATATGACAAGCACGAAACAGGGATTTCGCACGTTTCATACAGTGCCGACTTGAAGTACCACCAGCTACCAGCGATCCCCAAGATCCAGGTGACGGTGACTGACAATGATGACTCTGGCTTCTTCGTGAGCAAGTCGTCGGTCAACGTGACCGAAGGCGGAGCGACCGATACGTACGAGGTCGTTTTCGGCTCGGAACCCTTCGCGAAGGTCACTGTGGATGTTCAAAACGTCGGGACAAAGGGAAACTATGCATCGACTACGCCAGGACGGCTCGTGTTCACGTGGCTCAACTGGAGTGAGCCGCAAACAGTGACCGTTTCGGCAGTCGACGACGACACTCAAGACCCCCTGGATTCTTCCAGTATCATGGTCCACTCCCTCTCTACAAACGACCTGATCTATGCCAAACTCAAGAACTTGGCGAGTGTCCGAGTGTGGATCCGCGACAACGACGTTTCAGGCATCGACATATCGACGCTCGCGATGGCCGTCGACGAACGAGCTCTCCCGTACAAATACTCTCTGCGGCTCACATCCGAACCGTGGTATCCTGTCGCGGTCCTTCCGAATGGCGCTCACGACTGCTACGTGCGAGCGGCGACACAAGAACGAGTTTGCAATGTCAGCATAGTCACGACGGCGGTGTACTTCGGTGCTGGCAATTGGAGCCAGTGGCAGACGGTTGACTTTTTGGTGTTTGACGACGCGTTGGAGGAAACGCCGGTGCACAAAGCCCAGATCACCCATGCCTCCGTCAGCAAGGACCCTTTGTACGTGTCCTCGGACTACGTGAGTAAACGACTCGAATTGGCGATCACGGATAACGACGTGTCCTATGTGAGCATCTCGCTCGCTCTCGCCTCCGATACATCACGGTCTCGCCTTCACGTCGCCGAAGGTGGATTCAACGACTCGTACTCTGTGGTGCTCAAGACGGAGCCGTACGAGGACGTCGTGGTGACTGTGACTCCGCGAGTCGAGCGTATTGTCAGCATCGATACGGCGATCCCGCCGTTCGACGCGCCACAGGTCGGCACTGCCTATGGCTCGAAGCTTTCAACGGCCGCAGGCAGCATGGTGCTGGTGTTCACCGCTCTCGACTGGTCCTTACCACGAGTCGTGGCTGTGTTCGGCATTGATGACGGGATTCCGGAAGACCCGACACAGTTCTCCTCGATCAGCCACAGCATCGAGAGCGCTGATCCAAAGTACAATATTTCCAACTCGACCATCGGCATCGTCGACGTCGCCGTCATTATTAGCGATCGCGAGGCCATCCCGCCACCGCTCCCCGTGTCGTCCGTGTTCGACACGACCGGGACGCGGATCCTCGTGACGTTCGACTCGACAGTGTACCATGCAGCGACGATGGTGATCAAAGCCGCGCCAACAGGCTCTGCCTACGCCCCGCGATTCGCGAGCTTCTCGTGTTCGATGGTGTTCTCGTCCTCACTGACGCCGCTCGGTTCCAGCGCGGCGTGCGCGTGGCGGTCCGACCTGAAGCAGCTCATTATCACGCTGGGAGTCGGCGCGACTGTCTTACCAAACCACGTATTGCTGTTGTACGATTGTTCGAGCTTCGTCAAGCAAGTTTGCCAATCCACAACCGTGCTGCGAGCGCGTCACACGAGTCGGTCGTACACGCAAGCGACTATCACTGTTCGCGTGGACCCCACGACCGTGGCGAAGCCGAGGATTGTCGTGAACGTTCCTGAGCAAGTTGGAACCTGCGGAGTATGGCGAGCAGATGCGTCGTTATCGACAGGTTCTGCAGGACGGCCGTTCAGAGAGCTGCGGTGGTTTGCTTTACCTCGAACTGCAGTCTCGGCTTCAAGCGTCTCGGCCATTCTTTGGTTCGAAACAAGCAAAACGCTGTTTGCAGCGATGGCTCCACTCTGTACCAAGTACGACAAAGGCACTACGTTGGTGAAGTCGGATCTGTCGGCCCAGCTTTCAGCGTTTATTTCGTCACTCGAACAGCTGCGGACAGCGTGCTACTTGCGGTCCCTCTCTGTCGCTGCCTCGACAAGCAGCGCGCTCCAGATCGATGTCGACAGCCCTCTCCTGCAAACGGACTCGACGTACGTGGTCGGCTTGGCGCTGACCAATGCGTTCGCACAGCAAACCATCGTTGTGCAGAGCGTGTACGTGGGGAAACTACCGAGTCCGGTCGTGTTCGCTGTCGGGGACAACTCTTTGCAAGTCTCTCTTGGCGAGTCCACGCAACCAATCGTGCTCCAGGCCGACGCAACGCTCAGTTGCCCGCTCTTGGCAGGCGCGCAGCTCTCGTTTCGGTGGTTTGTGACTGCCACCGACTCGGATGGCGGTGGCTCGCCCGTGGCTTTGAACCTCAACGCGACCAACTCGGCCAAAGACCCGCGAGTCTTCCGCGTGCCGCGGTCGCAGTTGGTTGCCGGCAAGACTTATCGCTTCCGAGTGGACGTGTCAGTTCCTCTGGCTGCTACCAGCAGCGCCTACTTTACCGTCCGAGTGGTCGGCAGTCCTCTCGTGGCAGTTATTCTGGGAGGGAACCGCACAGTCGGAGAGAAAGATTCGCTGCTGCTCAATGGGTCGGCATCAATGGATCCAGATCAGGCACCCGAACCATTCTCGTACACGTGGCGATGTGAAGACTGGACCAATGAGACGTTGGCAGCACTGGGGTCCGTTCCGTGTATGAATGCGTCTACGGCTCCACTCGCACCGATAGCACTACCGTCTGCATCTCCACGTTCGCTGCTGACTGTGGGTCCGTTCACGTTCGCGCCGCAGCGCTCGCTC
The DNA here is from genome assembly GCA_023335855.1 of Pythium scleroteichum. Lineage (NCBI taxonomy): Eukaryota > Oomycota > Peronosporomycetes > Pythiales > Pythiaceae > Pythium > Pythium scleroteichum. The sequence continues at coordinate 31,556 of JAADVR010000104.1, forward strand.
CGTTTCTACTTGACTGTGACGAAGACCACGTCGTCGAAGACAACGCGAACAGCGTCCACGCAGACCCGAGTCTGGACGACAGCGGGGAGCGTCCCGGAGGTTTCCATTCAGCCGTCGACTACCAAGCTCAATCCGAGCAGCAGGCTAACGCTCAATGCTGTAGTGAAGTCGACGTACCCGTACACTGTGCGCTGGCTGGAGGATGAAGGTGATCTGGGGCTTCCCGCGGAGACGAGTAACCTCACGACGCACAGTGCTTTCACTATGAATCTCACGAGTGCAAGCAATGCGATCCGCCGAAACGTGCTGACCCCAGGCCAGCACTACGTTCTGCGGCTTGTCGCGACAGACATCAATGGGAACCGCGGATTTGGCCTCGTGAGCTTTGCCGTGAACGCGCCGCCGTCCCCCGGTCGCTTCCAAGTCTCCCCGCGCGAAGGCTTCGCCATGGTTGACGCGTTCTCTCTGGAGTGCATGCAGTGGACAGACGACGCCGAAGATCTGCCTCTCAAGTACTCGTTCGGCGTCCTGCCCACGCCCGTTTTTGACACGCTGGGAATGAACGTGACACTCGTGCGGCAGCGCATGCTTCCTCTCGTGGGTGACCAACTGCTGCCGTCGGGGCGAGTGACAATGCTCCCACCCGACGGCCAACAAGATAGTGCTGACATGACGGTGGTCGCCTTCGTCGCAGACACAATGGGCGGAGTCGCCATGGCGTCCGACTCGATCACTGTGCGGATGCCGGCAGCGGCGGCATCGCAGCCGGTGGCCTTTGTCTCTACCTTATTGTCCGCGCAGAATTCAAGCGATGCGGCTACCAAGTCCAAGTACCTCTTCTCTGCTGCTCTCGTGCTCCAGCGAGCTCTGGGCAGCGCCAGCTCTCCAACTGACTGTCCAGGCACTGGGTCCGCTTCAGGAATCTGCTCAGGACGAGGCACGTGCGACTTAGCGACGCTTGTGTGTGTCTGCAGCTCTGGGTTTATGGGGCCATCATGTGAGTTCACGGTCGCAGACATCCGCGGGATCAACAGCGCGATCTTGTCGTCGCTCGCGAGCTCCTCTGTGCAAGCCGTCGAGCCGTCGTCCTCGGGGCTGTCGCAGCAAGCGCTCGTAGTGGATACAGTCACCCAGTCATCGTCTGCAGCGTTCGACGAGGATGGGATCGGCCAGGTGACCTCGTTGAGCAGCGAGATCGCTCAGAATGCGTTTGCGCTTCAAGATTCGGCGGGCTTTCTGGACTCGACAGCCACGACGCTGCTCAACTCACTCTCTGTAGTTCTGTCAGTCAGTTCAACTACTGCTGCATCCGAGAGCTCGTCGAGTGCGGCGTCAGCTTCCACTGGCCGTCGGAATCGCCGCCTTACCGACGAAGAGAACTCGTCTGTCTCATCTTCTGCTGCCACACCGTGCGCTGATGAAACCGCAAAAGCGAAGAAGAGCTTCCGCAGGCTCATCGCCACGCTCCAGTCGGTTGCCGGCATAGCAAGCCAGGACCTCCTCCCAGGAGAGACCCCAGCTCAGCTGGCATCTGGCCAGATAACGACCACTGTCGCGGCTGGAAAGAGTTTGAAGAGCCCCAATTCGGCCTTGTCAGTCAGCCTGTCAAACTTCGCCGTCGCCTGTCTTGCCACGGGCACCGAGTCCGACTTATTCATCAACGCGTTCCAGTTGAAGACTCCACCTCATTCGACCTGCTCGCTTAAAGACGCGGTCGCGATCTCGGATGCGACCGTGGTGACTGTCCTCGACAAGGCCACGCTGTCGGCCGCGCTGGCTGGAACAACCAACGGCGTGGTCGCTCCACTGAGTCTCGCAAGCGACAGTCTCTGTGTCGTGCAAGCAGCAACCAAAAGCGCTGCGGCAGGCAAAGCCACGCGGCGTCTCGACGCAGAGACCGCGTGGCAGCCGCTGGTGGCTCTGTCGATCCCTCACGCTCGCTCGCTCACTGCAGTGGAACAGCGCAACTTCTCCACGGGCTGCAGAGCGTGGAACTCGTCGAGTGGGAAGTGGGACCAGAATTTGTGCTTCAAGGACGACACGCTCAGCTCCATGACAGTGACCGTTTGCTACTGCGGAGAGATCAGCGCTGCGCCAGGGCTAGAAGTGTTGGTGACGCTGGAGGAGCGGCTAGACTTCTTCGCTCTCTCGCGCGATCTCTATCGCGACGACGAGCCATCGATCGTGGGACCCATCTCGCTCGCCGTGTTGCTCGGGCTCTTTGTTTGTGGCGGCAAATACGGACAGCTGAAGGACCGCGTGGATGCGAAGAAAGAAAAAGAGAAAACCATCGCGAACCTGAACCGGTCCAAGTGGAGAGAGCTGCAAGAACGAACTCAAGAAAGCTGGTTTGAAGACTTTGCGACGTTCATGGCCAAGCGAGAGAAGCAGAACGAGGCGACAGCCGCGACGTCCGCCTCGCATCTGGTGACGACTCTCCAAGGGCCTAACCTTGCAGCCCAGGACGCTCTCGACGGCCGCATTTCCATCCCGGGCGAGACGCGAGTTCTGTTTGGCTCCAATTCGAAGCTGTGGCTTCAGTACGAAACGCTCACGTGGATCCTACGGAGCTGCAACGCTCTTCTCGCAACCATCGGCGTCGTGGCAGTGTTCGTGGGGATCGATTTCTTCCTGGTTCTCGGCAACAGCACGTCGTCCGATCTCGTGCTCTTCCTCTACGGTAAGCCCATCGGTCTCGTGCTACTTGCATTCGGTGGGTTGCTCGTTGTCGTGGGTCTCTGGGGAATCTTCATCGCGCGAGGCAACGACTCGTCGCCACGCATCGCCGCAACCTCCTACTCCACGCTGCTGTGCGCTTGTTTGCTCGGCCAGCTTTTCTTCGTGTTTCTAGCGTTCCGATACGTAAACGACCTCGACCTACTGCCGCTGGCAGGTCTCGAAGCGCTCCGATCGGTGTGGAGCTCGCTTTCGCCACATCTCCAAGACGAAATCCAGGCCTCGTACGGATGCTGCGGATTCTCGTCGATCGCCGAGGCCGTCGCTGGCTGTCCTGAGGAGGCTCTAGACGCTTCGCCGCCGCTCACGTGTATCAAAGCAGTCGAAGCTCACGCGCGCGCGCTCTTCTCCACGTCAATAGTGTACCTCCAAGCGACGTTTCTTGTCCAAGTCGCGGCGCTACTGGCCATCTCCACGCTGCAAGCGTGGCGCCGTCTGCGGCTCAAGGAGCTCGTCGACGACTCCGCATCGAGCACACGGCCGTTCCAGTCGGTTATCGACGTCGTGCTGTACTGCGCAGTGCCTCCTGTGCTGCAGAGTGTACTTGGCTTGATGGCACTCGTGGTATTTATCGGAATCGACCTCCTCGCCCAGCTGCACGTGCTCAGCAACGCGTTGGTCGCGGGGCTGCTAGGGATCGAAATTGGGGCCGTCCACGTCGTGATCGCTGTCGTGTACGCGGTCGTATTGCTCCAAGGGCTACTCGCCTTCCGACGACGCGACGCTCGGCTGCTCCAGTCGTTCACCGCGCTGGCGACCGCGTGCTTGCTGCTCACCGTTGCTCTCTTCCATTTCGTCGACCCGTTCCACGACCACTGGCTCTTGGACCCAGCCATCGTTGACTTCGTCCACGCAAAGTTCCTTCAGCTGTCGCGCGAGACGTTGGTGAAGGTGGAGACGTCTCTCGAGTGCTGCGGCTTCTCCAACCACGACGAGGGCGCTTGCACGAACTCACCAGGAGAGGGCGAGTCGATCCCGACGTGCCGGAACCTCGTACTAGCGGCGCTCAACAGCGAATTCGAGACACTCATGCGCCGCGCACTGGCGTTCGTTTCTGTCCAAGCAGTTGTCGTCCTTTTCGCTGCGATCGCTAGCGTTCGCCTGAAGAGATTCGCCGTGAAGCCGCAGATCCAGCCCGTCGCTTCTCCACAAGAAGTCCCAGTCGCCATCGTCTCGTTCACGCACGCTCTCGTCCACCAAAGCTGTCTCTCCGTCCTTCTCGGGATATCCACGACGGCGTTCGTCTTCGGCCTCGTCGTGATCGGTGCTGGTGTGGACGCCACCTACCAACTGAACGTGCTTCACCTCTCGGCCTTGCTCCGCGTCTTCGACCGCCACGTCGCCGTCTACTTGTTGTCGGCCGGTGCGGCGGTCTCGCTCTTCGGCTCTCTTGGCGTCAGCGTTGCGCTCACGACAACCCGTCGCTTCCACCGCCGGCTCGTGTGGCTCTTTGTGGGCATCTGCGTGGCGGTCTTCGTCGCTGCGTTCGGGCTCGCGGGCTTCGCGTATCGCTTCGCCCACGTGCCGCTGAGCGACGAGGCCCTGGACGAACGCGTCGAGTCGTTTTGGCTCGCGAGGTCGCCGACCACGACGCGCGTCTTTCTCCAGAACGCGCTGTCGTGCTGCGGCTACGAGAAGATCGAGCGCGTGAACGGATCGGTCGTCTTCACGGACGCCGGCGAGCTCGCGGCGTGGACGCTCGCCAGTGACACTGTGGCCACGGATGCATACTCGACCGCCGCGCCAACGCCGAGCCAGCGACGGCGACTCAGCGTCACGCTCTCGACACCGCGGCGACTGACGCAGGTGGTGTGCCCAACACAGGCCACCGACCCGTGTGCCCCGCAGCTCAAGGCGTACGTGCGTCGCGTGGCGTCGCGCGCCTTCCAGTTGTCGGTCGCTCTGCTCGCGTGCGTCTGCAGCGCGGTTGTCGCCGTCGGCGGTCTGCTGTGGAGACCTTCGGTGGCCCACGCGGGCGCCAGAGAAGCGTGGAGAGTGAGCGCCGCGCGCGTCACATTCGTTGCGGTCTCGGTGGCGCTCTGCTTCGTGGCGCTCGCGTCGTTCTTCCTCGGACTGGACGTCGCCACGCGCTGGTCGCTCTTCAGCTCCGCCGCGCTGCAGCTGGTGTTCCCTCGCTCGATCGGCGTGGCGTTCGTCCTCTACGCAGCGTACTCCGTCTTTGTCAACGCGTACGCGATCCAAGGCGTCGCGTGGGGCGTCGTGCACCGCGTCTTCCTCCAGTCGATCGCCCGACTGTTCTTGATCCTGTGCGGCTGGCTCTGCGTCGGACTCACGGGCTACGCATCTCGCTACGGCGGCTCCTCGTGGCTCTCGCACTTGAGGACGTTCCTCGACCATCAATGGGACACGCTGACGCCGCTCACGCAGCATCGCATCTCGCTCGAGTTCCAGTGCTGTGGGTTCAACGACCCGGTTGTGGTCAAAGGCCGAGGCATCGTCTTCGACCGCCCGGCCGTGGGCTACGCGTGCTCGCTGGCAGCCGCGCGTGGTTGCCGCCACGCGCTGGAGACGCAAGAGGGCGGCTCGTTCGGCTGGATCTTCGTGTTCGCGCTCGTCGTGACGCTGGCGGAGACGCTCACGCTCGCGTGCGGGGCCGTCGTGCTCCGCCACCTGCAGAAGGTGAAGCTCCACGAGTGGTTTGTGATCGAGAGCCGCTTGCGCTACGCCGCTGGCAAGTACCGCCGCGAGCTGCGCAAGACGCACGTTCTGCTCTCGCTCGTCTCGCATTTCGACCGCAAGCTGACGCGAGCGCAGCGCCTCGTGAGCGTGCTCGGCGGTCTCCTGACGACGCTCGCCGTCTACGCCGCGTGGTTTGCTCACGAAGGCTGCCACCGCCGTGCACTCAAGTCCTGCCGGCAGCCGGACGCGTGGGCGTTCTTGGGGATGGGCATCGTGTACGGCGGACTCGGCGGCTTCGCGGCGCAGCTAGCTGTGCGCGGGCTCTTCGAGGCGGTCCGCAACCGCAGCGACGACGAGACGAGCGAAGTGGCCATCACGCGCCAACGCAAAGAGAAGGCGCTGCTCTTCCGCGGAGTCTTGGGCAGTCGCAACCGGAAGCCGCTCTCCGATCTGCGTGGCGCGGACAAGGCCTCGCTCGTCGCGGCGCCGTCGCTGCTGGAGAGCCCCGCGCACGCGACGACGGAAGAGCGATGGTACTCGTGGCTCACGCGCTTCTCGCACTCGCTCTTCTGCGCTACGGGCGTCGTGCTCTTCCTCTTTGGCTGCGGTCTCGCCACGTTCATGGCGATGGTCCTCATGGGGTTGAGCGACTCGCTCTACGGCGTCAAGTTCGACCAGGGGCCGAAGGAAGCGCTCGTCTTCGGCGTGCTCATCGCGGCGACGGCGCTGCTCGCATGGCTCGCCGTCGACGTGAGGCAGCGCAGGCCGAATGGCGGGCGAAGCGCAGCAGTGTTCGTCGCCGTGGCGATCGCTGAGGCTCTCTTGCTCGGCGGTCTCTGTCTCGGCTTGTTCATGGCCAGCCAGACGCTCGACGAGGACGCGAGCAACTGGACCATCCGCAACACCAACTTCAGCGTGCCGCAGCGCCTGCAGAGCGCCTGGTCGAGCGACGTCACGGGCTTCTTCCGCCGCCGCGTGCAGCAAGAGCTCCAGTGCTGCGGCTTCCGCGACAGCTCGGACGCCGCCGTCCGCCCGTGTCCACAGGGCACGACCGTCAACGTCCAGTACGAGGCCGTCCGCGTCGACGGCCGCGTGGTCGTCGAATCCAAGGACGAGATCCGAGACCTCGAAGGCTGCTACGCCAAGGTGCTCGCGCAGTTCCACGCCGTACTGGACTCAGTCGCGTACGTCGCGGTCGCCACTGGCGTCGCTCTGCTGCTGCTCGCGCTCTGCGCGCTCTTCCTCGCCCACGACGTGAGCACCGCCAAGGATGCCAAGCTCAAGCTGCGCGTGGCGACGGCGACGCCCTCGAGCGACGTGCGCGAGACCTTCGAGAAGGTCGTCGGACTCAAGATCGCGGCCCCGGCGCGCGGGAAGATCTTGTCCAAGATGCTGTCTGCCAGCCTCGAGAACGTCGCTCCGCACGTGGTGACCGAGCTGTCGACCGCCTCGCTCGTCGGCCAAGCCGCCGCGCCGTCGTCGGAGAAGACAGTGACGCTGCCGAACGGCCAGGTCGTGTCGTCCTCGCTCACGCGCAACAAGTGGGACGTCGCCGCGGCCGCCGCTGCGGCGAACGTGCCGTATCCGGCGTGGATCACGCGCGTTGTCTTCGCGGTCTCGGGCGTCTGGATGGCCGCGATGGGCTACGTGGTGGTCGTCAACTCGCTCGAGCTGGGCGTGACGACGGCGTGGCGCTGTGTCGCCGCGTGGGCTGTCGGCGTGGTCGTCCACCTCGCGATCGTCGAGCCTCTCGTCGTCTTCCTGCGAATCGTGTGCTCGACCCTGGGCCAGTGGTGGGGGACGACGGCCCTGGGGCGACTGCTGCGCTACGGCCGAAACGCGCTGCGCATCCGTCCGAACGCTGAGGCCGAAGCCGCGCGGTACTACGCCTCGCTCAGTCTCTACGAGCGCATCCGCTTCAACGCGGCGGTCCGCATCCAGCGGCGCTTGGCCACGAGGCTCGCGCGCCGGCGGTTCCTTCAGACTGTGCGCGAGCGTCGCGAGCAAGCACATCGGCTCCTGGTCGCGCAGCGCCGACTCGTTCTCAAGCAGTCGATCGAAGGGTTCACAGCCGAGGAGGTCGAGGCCTTCCGGCTGCTTTTCCAAGACGCCGACACGGCTCGACTCGGACTCGTCTCGTACAAGGTGATCTCCCAGTCGATCTACCAGCTCGGCGTCCGCGTCGACGCGGCGCTCGTGCGCGAGTTCTTGGTGGAACTCGATCCAGCGTACGCTGACCTCGTCGACTTTGAGCACTTCCTCTACGGCATGCACCGCGTGCGCGTCCACCACCAGGAGGAGCAGGCAGCGGTCGACGCGGCCAAGGCGATGACTGCGGACGAGAGGCAGGCCGCGGCGCTCGCGAAGGAGGAGTTCGTGAGCTCGTCCTCGCGCTTTGGCCCTGGCGCCGACCCGCAGTCGCGGGTTCTTGTCAAGCGCCAGAACCTCTTGCGCGAGCTGCGCGAGAAGCGCGAGTCACTGTCGTACCGACTCATGAGCAAGGTCAGCAAGTTGCCGCCGCTTCTGCAGCGCGGTCGATCGGCGCAAGCAGTGTCGTCTGGCGCAGAGGCCGACAGCTGGCGCCAGGCGAGTGATCTCGCGCTCGTGGACGCAGCGGCGATCGAAGACACGACGCCGACAGGCTCCTACGTGCTGCTGCAAAACCGCAAGTTGTCGCCCAAGAAGCGCGCGTTGGAGATGATGCTGAAGAAGAAGAGCCGCGAAGTGAAAGATAAAGTCCGCGCTCCTGCAGCCGACTCAGGTGCACGCTCGCCTCGCAAGATGATGCCGAATCTGCGGCTTCCAGGCTCTCCACGCGCGCGGGCCAAGGCGAAGCTGGACGAATCGTCAGTGCCAGATCTTCCGGGGATCCCAACGATCGTCGAGTCCGACGAGACGGAGCCTCCGTCGCCGGTGAAGACTCTTACCGAAGCGGAAAATGAAGAAACCAAGCCATTCGGGACGTTCATGCTGCTGGCCAAGCAAACGGCCAACGCGGGGAAGCACAAGGTGATGGAGATGGTTCTGCACAAGCACACGCAGCTGGCGACGGCGGCGGTGGAGGCCGCCAGTGACGAAGACGGCGACGAGCCGAGCGACGCGCCGCTCCCGTCGCCTGGGCGCGCGGGCGAGTCACGCCTGACGACCGCCGAGAAGCGCGAGCGCGCCAACGCCGTCGCCAAGAGCAGTCTCGAGCGCGCGCTCAAGAAGAAGGCGCTGCCCAAGAAGCGCTGAGCAAGTTGCTCTTTGTCCGTATCTATCCGTATCTAACACTCGTTAAATATGACAATTTCCATGGACCATCACTCTCTTCCCTTTGAGGTGCGTGTCTGTCAACATGAGCTGCTCAGTGGCCATGGAGCGCCAGCCCGCCCCCGACGCGCCGCGCCGCGCCTGCGTGCCGCTCGCGCACAAGCGCGTGCCCACCGAGACGCGCGCGCGCGCCGACCGCGACTGGCTCGTCTACGCCGCGCTCGTGGCGCCGCACGTCGACGTGGCGGCGCTGCGCGCGCACCTGCTCGCGCTGCCCGAGGCGCACTGGCAGGAGCCGCACCACCGCGCGCACAACGTCTTCTTCCAGCGCCCCTTCCACGACAAGCTCGGCGTCAACAACATCATGTGCCTCTTCTCCGACACGCAGCTCGAGAACGTCTACGTGCTGCCTTTCTACGAGACCTACCGCCACTTCCTCGAGCCCATCTTCGAGCGCGCCAACGTCCACCCGTCGCAGGTCGTGCGCTGCCTCTTCGCGCGCATGCCCGGCGAGACGCTCATCCCGGCGCACCACGACAACGGCCCGTGGGTGAGCAAGACCCACCGCGTCCACGTGCCCATCGTCACGTTCGCGGACGTCGAGTTCAGGAGCGGCGCCGTCGAGGAGACCATGACGCGCTTCGCCTTCAACGAAGGCACGATCGTCGAGCTCAACAACGCGGCCAAGCACAGCGTGTGGAACCCTGGCAAGCGCCACCGCATCCACCTCATCTTCGACTACGTGGAGGATGTGCAGCGCGCGCGGATCACTCGCCACCAGCTCACGCCCGGCCAAGTCTGTCGCCAAATCCGCGGCCGAGTCGAACTCTTCGCGACCGATGCCGTCGACAAGAAGGAGCGCGCCGAGGCGCAGCGCCAAGCGGCCAAGCTGCATGGAAAAGTCGAGTCGCTGCTCAAGACGCGCGTCGGTGCTGACGCCGGCGCTGCGTTCGTGACGGCGTGTCGCCACTACTTCATCGAACAGATCAGCGTCAAGGACTTCGTCAAGACCATCCGTCGCGAGCTGCGAGGCCAGAGCGACGAGTCGTTGGCCGACCAGATCTGGCCCAAGCTCGTAGAGATGTTCGGCCTCGTGGACAAGTACGCGAAGCGCGAGCTCCTCGCCGCGCAGCGAACGGACGTGTACGCGCCCAACTGGGTCATCATCGGCGCGCAGAAGAGTGGCACGACGTCGTTGTACGAGTACCTCAGCCAGCACCCTCAGCTGCTGAAAGGTCGACGCCGCGAGCCCCATTTCTTCGACTGGAACTGGGACGCTGCTCTCCAGCTACAGTTGCCTGATGACGAGGATGCCGTGTACAAGAAGATCCTGAAGGAGTTTGCGGCTGCTCGGAGGGAACGCGACGATCATGGCGAGCCGCAGGATGACGAGGAAAACGCGGAGGGGAAGCGAGCGAGTCTGATGGACAACAGCCTGAACGATATGCAGTACGTGGTGAGCTTGGCGCTTTACCGCTTGATCGTAAACTAACGGCATTGCCCCAGAGCCAAATACTTGGCTTCTCTCCAGTGTGAGAACGTGGCATCGGTGCTGCGCTCGCCGAAGCAGATCGGAGAGTCCACGCCCAGCTACTTGCTCTACGGCGAGCGAGTGGCTCTTCGGATGCGCCAGGTATGTGCTTTGCCGTTGGCTTCTGTGCGGTTGCCCACTCGCTAACGGGACAACCAGCTCTACCCCAACATGAAGCTGATCGTGATGCTGCGAGACCCAGTCAAGCGCGCGTTCTCCCACTACCAGATGACTGCGGACCCGAACGGCACGCCCGCGCAGCTCAAGATGCGCGAGCCCGTGCGTGGCAAGTCGTTCGAGCAGGTCGTGGACGAGGATCTAGCGCTGCTGGCGCATGCGGAGGTGTCGTCGGCGGTCCTGGACAGCGTCTCGAGCAGCGTCGCCGACGCGTTCCAGCGGTACGCGGACGCGCTGTCGCAGTCGCACGGCGCGCACTCGTACGTGGGTCGCGGGCTCTACGCGCTGCAGCTGGCGCTGTGGATGCGCGTCTTCCCGCGCGAGCAGATCCTCGTGGTGGATCTGGACGACCTCAAGACGCCCGAGGGCACGCGGCGCGTGGCGAACGAGGCGTTCGACTTCCTGGACGTGGAGCCCTTCGAGGTGCAAGACACGGCGCGCAAGAACACGCGCGCGTACGGCGAGATGGACGCGGCCACGGCGCAGCGCCTGCGCGCCTTCTACATGCCGTTCAACGAGCAGCTCTTTGAGCTGCTGGGCCGCCGCTTCGCGTGGGGAGATGGCTACACTTGAAGTTTACACCGATAAATTTTTTCGGAATCCGAAATAAACTACCCAGTCGGATTTTGAAGAAACACGAATTACCGTAACCGGTTCTTAGAGAGAGCGCTAGACATTTCCGAAGGGAAACCACTGACGAATATGATCGAGGAAGAGGAGTGGTCGAAGGAGCAGGAGGCGAACCGCAAGCCCGGACAGAAGCACCCGACGCCGTCGCCCGTAAGGCCCCCGCCCCGTCTCTGCGCCGCTGGGATCTGACCGTGCTGCCTAGGGCTTCGCGGACCGCGTCTTCTACGAGAGCCTGCTGCAGCAGCGACCGCAGAGCCGCATGGCCAAGAAGTGGTGTCTCGAGTACGGCGTGCTCAAGTGGGCCGAGGCCGAGGCGCTCTGCAAGGAGCTCGGCATCTCGATCGTGAGCGGATGGACACGCGCTGGCACTGGCGCTCGGCTGACTGACGTGCGTGGCTCGCAGAACGTGACGCGACCGTCCAAGGCGGCGGCGAGCGGTGCCAAGAAGCCCGCGCGCGGCAAGACCGACTTTGACAAGCAGGAGGCGCTGGCCGCGGCCGAGATGGGGATCGGCGGCGGCGGCTTCGAGGGCGTCGGGCTCTCGACGCTGTAATCTGATGCATGGAATTTGGTCTCTTACTCGAGCTTGGTCTCCGCCTCCTGCGTGCACGCTCTGGCCAGGTAGTCGAGCACCATGAGCGAGCCGCGCTTGTCCAGCACCTTGTTGTACTCGGTGCACTGCGCCGAGTGGACGCAGGACGGACAGCCGCTCAGGCACGCGCACTCGCGCGCGATCGCCCACGCGCGCTGCACGATCGCGGGCAGACGGCCCACGATCTCTTCCACGAGCCCGCTGCCGCCTTCGCGCCGCTCGTAGATGGTCACGCGGTTGGGCCTAAACGCACAAGCTCACAGGTGAGAACGGGGTCTTTGCATAGCTACAGAGTGCGGCGCAGAGCACGAACCGGGTACGGCGCTCGAACGGGTTGTAGTGCTCCGTGTTGATGTCGCCAGCGTCGCAGAGCACGAAGAGCGGGACGACGGCCATGAGCACGTGGCCCACGCCGTGGAGTGCGCCGCTCCACACGAACGACGCGTTCTCCACGCGCCGGCGAAGCGTGTGCGGAAGCTCGAGCCACACCGCGTGGCCGAAGCTCTGCATCGGCGGGAGCGTGAACTCGTTCGAGTGGATCACGCGCATCGTACGTTTCTCCATGAGCGTCGAACCAAAGACCGACGTCGTGACCGAGACGTCCCCTTCACACACAAAGCCGGCGTCGTCTGGTTCGGCGTCACTGTTAGCGGATGGTGAGGGCTGCACTTTGCGCCGGCGCTGCACTTTGACGACGTCCACCTCCGTGTAGTCTCGACAAGAAGTGAAGTAGGTGAGCGGCTGCGGGCACCGCCGCGCAAACGCGATCTTCTGCTCGGTGTCGAGCCGAGTGATGATGTATTCTTGCCCCTGGTGGAGGTACGCCGCTGTCGGGTACACCTGGAAGAACACCAACTCGCCTGGAATCTGATCCAGCACGAGCTGCTCACTGTCGTCCGTCACGACCTGGTAGTTGATCTCCGAGATGCTGCGCAGGTTGATGGCGCGAAGGCTCTTTAGTGCGCACGAGTGGAGCCGGAACCCACCTCCGTCCCCTGGCGTACGTGCCACGATCTGCTGCCGCTCAGCGAGGTCCTTGAGAAGTGGAACCACCGCAGACAATTCGGTTTGGTCTCCCAAAATGAAAGCGTCAACGTAGGCGAGGTCCGAGCGCGTGTCGTAGAGTGGGTACTCGTGGGCAGCGCACAGCAAGTGCGGGGCAGCGATCTTGGCATTGTTGGCATTCAGTGTCACTGCCTCGGGCTCTAAACGAAACAGCTCAGACGAATGGCGCCCGAAGTACTGGTCGAGTGGTGAGTCGAAGCATACGATTACTGCTAGCGACTGCTGCGTGTGCTTTCGACCGGCGCGTCCTGCCTGCTGCCATAGCGACGAGATACTGCTAGGTAGCCCCAAATGCATGGTGCAGTCCAGCTCTCCGACGTCGATGCCCAGCTCCAGTGCGTTGGTCGCGATCACGCCCAGTAGTTCGCCCTGGAAAAGTCGGCCCTCGATACGCCGTCGGTCCTCAGCAGTGTAGCCCCCTCGGTACGAGTTCACCCGCTTGACGAGATGCTTTGTCTTTTCGTCATCCTTGAGCACCGAGTGAACAGCCATCAAGACGAGCTCGGAAAGCTTCCGACCTTTGCAGAACATGATTGTGTGGATCTGTTCTGCAACCAGACGAGAGAAGATCACGGCGCTCTGGTAGATGGAGCTGGAACTGCTCGACTTGTACTCCTTGTCGTCGTCATCCACAGTCGTCTGCGCTTGCCCCACAGTAGCGCCAGTATCCGCAGCATCATTGTTGTTGTCCGATTGGCGCTTGCGCTTCTTTTTGCTCGCTGGAGGGTTAGCTGCGACTGCTTGGACAACAGAACTACCTGACTCGAAGTCGTTCTTGTGGGCTTTCGGATTCCACACACAGAAAATCTTCTCTCCAGTTGGCGCTCCGTCTTGAGTGATGACTTGAAGTGGTCGTTCGAAGAAGAAATCAAAGTTAGCTGGTCGCTCGTGGGCTTGTGAGTCTTCGCATTCGGCCTCGGCCCTCTCCCACCTCGGCGGAAGTCGAGGCAGCAGCATTCGAAACTGCGATTCCGGGTTTCGAATAGTCGCCGAGCAGCAGATCACGCGCGGGTTCGAGCCGTAGAGAGCGCAGAGACGGAAAAGTCGACGGAAGACGTTTGCCACGTGCGATCCGAACACGCCCCGATACATGTGCGCCTCGTCGATCACGAGCAGTCTATCCAACCCAACACCATGAGAGACTGCGAGCCTGATCCAGGGGTTCCATACGAGAGCTCACTTTAAGTTGGCCAGCACTGTCTTCCACTGAGTGTGCTTGGCCAGGATCGTTAGATGCATAATGTCGGGGTTCGTCAGAAAGATCTGAGCGTCGCGAATGACCATCGACCGCGACTTCATGGGAGTGTCGCCATCCTAAGCGCAGCGCAACGCACTTGAGCGTCAACAAGACCGAGCAGAAGGCATATATACTCACAAACGTGGCCGCGAGCCGTTCTGGCAGACCGCACGCGTGCAGCATGCGACGCAGCGACTTGAGCTGGTCCTGCGCGAGCGCCTTGGTCGGGAATAGGTAGAAGAAGGTCGACGACGGCTCGTTGACCAGGCTCGCGAGCGTCGGTACGTTGAAAGCCATGGACTTGCCGCTGGCCGTCGACGTCGAGAGCACGACGTTGTCGCCTCTTAGCGTGGCAGCGATGGCCTCGAATTGGTGCGAGTAGAGTTGGGTGATGCCGACTCGATCCAACGCGGACACGACTGCAGGAGGCAGCGGCAGCGACGCCAGTGGCTCGTGCGACGCAGCGCGAGCCGCGCGCGTCTCCACGTGCACGAGTTGGTTCTTGTACATGTCCAGCGACTGGAGCATCGCGATCCACGGCGACGCTGTCGACGTCGCGGCTGCAAGTGGAGGCTTCTCCGGCGGCTTGGGGGCGTCCTGGGCTTCGGCCTGTGGCAGCGCAGGCGGCGGCGCTTCCGTGGATGCCGCGCTGGCTTGGAGAGCTGCGGCGAAGAGCGTTTTGCGCTTCTGGCTCGCGCGCGCCGTGACCTGCGGGTGGAGAGGGAACGTGAGCAGCTCCAGGTCGTCGGCCGTGAGCTCGCGCGGGCGGAAGACGTCGTCTAGCCAAGACAGCGAGCGCGCGTCAGCGGGTGGGAGCTTTCGCCAGTCGCGTCGCGCGTACCGCGGTGCTGGAGCTGCTTCTGCTGAGCCGTGTGCAGCGTGAGCAGGTCGGGCGCGACGGCGGCCAGGCGGCGCAGGTCCGCGGCGCTGAGCGCGCCGGCGCTGAGACTCTGGACCATCTGGACGACGTTGCGCACGCTCAGCGTCGCGCGGTGGCGCGTCAGGAAGCAGTAGGCGGCGTCCACGAGCTCGAACTGCCGCTCCATGGCTTCAACTCGATGGCGGCGACGGCGGGAAACGCCAACAAGGTACTGACCTACTACACATTGGTTCTCTATGTACTTATCTAACAAGATGTCGTCCATCATGGAGGTTCGTCGTCTATCGTCTCTAGGTCTGCAACTCCTCGGGCGTCTTGCGCGACATGCGCTTGACGAACTCGTAGGAAGAGATGACGAGCACGCCCGACGGGCCCATGGCCAGCATGCGCTGCAGACGCATCCGGCCAGTCAGCACCTCGCATGAGTCCTAAATACCACAAATCAGTAGGTACGCACCGCCTGCACGCCCGTGAGCAGCCCTCGCCAGCCGTCGCGCTGCAGAATGTACTTGAGCGTGTCGATGGCGCCGTACTGCGTGTAGATCTGCGTCTTGGTGCGCACGATGTCCATCGGGTTGGTCACCACGGACGTAAGAACGCCCGCCGAGCCGCCGCTGAGCGCCTGCGCCACCACTGCCATCGGGAAGCTCCGTCAGAGAACGGTTTATCGCGCCCACGGAATGCCCATGGCGCGTACCTTGCTTCCAGAAGACGTCCATCTCCCACTTGTCCATGAACCCGAAGTACGTCGGCACGAGCAGTCCGTAGGAGCCCCACCAGAGCGCCGACGACGGCGCGTACGTCGCGATGGACGGCAGGTACCCGCGATAAAAGCCGCGCACGCCCTCGGTGCGGTAGACCATCTTGGTCACGGAGAGGAAGCCGCGCGCGCGCTCGCGCGTCGTGCGCCGGTCGACGCCCTGGTCCGCGATCATCATGCGCTGCGAGACGATGTCAAGCGGCACGACGATGGTCTGCGACAGCAGCGACGCGCAGGCGCCGCCGATGAAGTTGGAGGTCTTCTCGCCCACCTGCAGGTCGTCATGGTCAGCGCCGTGCGGTTCTCTGTGTCTGTCTACGTCCACTCACGTCGGTCTTGTCGAGCACGACCTTGCGCGCCATCTCGTAGACCGAGATGTAGACGTTGCCCGTGAGCACGTTGGCCGTGCTGGCGCCGAAGCCCTTGTAGAGCCCGCGCAGCCCCTCCTGCCGGAAGATCTTGCCGAAGGCGTCGAACGTGCCTCGGTAGAGCGGGTTGGCGCGCGACTGCACCTGCAGCCGCGTCTTGACGAGGTTGCTCGGGTACACGGCGGCGCGCACGGCCAGGAACATGGTCGGCCCCAGGATGAAGTAGCGCGTCTTGTCCAGCTCGTCCCAGCGGATCTCCTGCAGGCCCGCCGGGCGCTCCATCGTGATGTCGCCGCCGGTCGACGACATCGGTCCGTGCTGCTGGTGGGAGTTGGGCGTAGCAGTTGTGTGGACCACTTGTGGAGCATGACGATTGGACAATATACCAACGAGGTGTTTGATTGGCTGTAAACAGCCACAGCATGTTTCCTTGGCGTGAGCTGGCGAAGGGGGCTAGTGAGATCTGGGGACGCCGCCATGGGTGACGCCCCGCTGCGCGCGCAGCTCGACGAGCTCAAGCGGCAGGCGCAGGCGCGCGCCGAGCTCCGCAGCGCCAACGCCGCGGCCGCCGTGGACGAGCTGCGCGCGGCCATCGCCGGCGGCCGCGTCAAGCTCAAGGCCGACATCAAAAAGTCCTCGGCGTTCGTCAAGAAGCTCAAGCTGCTCACGGAGCACGGCGCCGACGCCGTCGTCAAGGACGCGCAGGAGATCAACCTCACGCGCTACGTGAGCGAGTGCGTCGCCGCGCTCGTGGAGGCGCCGCTCAAGATGGCCGATCTCCCGGCCGCCGTGCGCGTCGCCTCGCTGCTCCACCAGCGCTACGCCGACTTCGCCGCACTGCTCGAGCAGACACTGCTCGCGGCCTTCGACGCCTCCTACGGCACGGACGACAAGAACAAGCTCGTCAAAAGACGCATCCTGCTGCGCCTGCTCACCGACTTGTACCTCGCCGGCGTCTTCACCAACGTCCAGATGATCGCGACTATCGTCCAGCGCGTCGCGCGGCGCGAGGGCGGGCCAAAGGCGCGCGGCAAAGGCAGCACCTCGCTCGCATCGTCGGCGAGTGCAAGCGCAAACGCCGGGCAGCTCGAAGTCCCACTGCTCGTGAGTTTTGCCAAGTCGGTTGGCTTCGAATTCCTTGGTGTGCTGCCAAAGAAGTACAAAGAGTTGAAGGCGGCGTTTGAGGAAGATTTTCTTGCAGCTATCGCGCCGCAGCAGGAGCTAGTGCCTGCTGCAGTTCAGGCTCATTGCCTCGAGTGTTTCCAGGAAGCTTACGATCTGATCTGCAAGTTCTATCTGACTCAACACGCATCTCTAGTAAAATTGCAGAAGCGAAACGACAAGGAAGAAATCAATCGAGGCGAGATCACGGAGCAACACGTCCAGGAGCTAGACAATGCAAAACAGTTTTTCGAGAAACTTCAAACGAGCGTGAACTCGCTCGCTGACGCGCTCGACAAGGAAGTTCCCCCACTGCCCGAGGAGCGCAACGACGATGAGCTCCTGGGCGCAGGCATCTCGCTGTGGGAGGGAGGTGAAGGTGGAGGTCGCTCCGAGTTACGAGCGGATAGTCCTTTTGATGATGAGGACACGCGATCATTCTATGAGGATCTGCCGGATTTACTGGAGCTTGTTCCCGCTGTGGTTCTGGGATTGTCTGAGGCCGATCGGGCAGAATTGAAAAAGAAGAAGGAAGCAGCGCAAAAAGCTCAGACCGTGACGGAAGAAGAGCCAGAGGAAGATGATGCTGTCGAAGGTGAAAACGAGCAGGAGGCTTCGGCTGACACCCCTGCTGGTGACGCGTCAGACAGACGAGACGTTGACCTCGAACCAGAGGTGGACGGTGAAACTGCGGATGATGGCGCCGATGACACACCAAAAGTCGAAGTTCCAGCCACCGGAAGTGGAGCCGCAACCGGCTACCACCACCAACACGACGCGTTCTTTGCGTCACTCGAGGATATGATCAACCGCGACCGGTGTGACAAAATGGCTGTGGATTTTTGCTACCGAAACTCGAAGGCAAACCGGAACCGTTTGGTGAAGACCTTGTTCAGTGTGCCCCGCACGCACCTAGAGCTCCTGAGCTATTATGCGCGGTTGGTCGCGACGCTGCAGAGTGTGCTGAAGGATGACGTCGCTACGGAGCTGGTCAATATGCTCTTTGACGAGTTCAATTACCACATCAAGAAGCGTAATCAGTTCCGTCTTGAGTCGAAGATCAAGAACATCCGTTTCATTGCCGAGCTTGTCAAATTTCGCGTGTGCCATCCATCGCTAGCCTTTCGTTGCTTGAAGCGCTGCTTCAGTGATTTCCAAGGACACAACGTGTACGTCGCTACTGCGCTCTTGGAAAACTGTGGTCGCTTCTTGTTCTGTTCCAAGCATACCCACGCTCGGATGGCCCACTTTCTTACGGTTATGATGAAACTGAAATCAGCCAAGCACCTCGACCCTCAGGCAGAAACGCTTGTAGAGAATGCTTATTACATGTGCAAGCCACCGGAGCGTGTGGAGCGTGCGCAGAAGCAGTACGACCCGAAGTACCTCTTCGTCTTGAAGCTGCTCTACGAAGATCTGGACGACCATAACGCAGGGAAGATCATCAAGACTCTGCGCAAGCTTCCGTGGGGCAGTGACCGTGCAATCTGTGAGATGTTAGTCAAAGCGGTGATGAAAGTTACGAAGGGTCGGGTGATGCACATGAAGTGGGTGTGCGATGTCGTGAAAGGACTGTCACGGTACCACGATGAGCTGGCTATCCTTTTGGTGGACGATGTCCTGGAGGCGATTCGCCGAGGACTCGAACTCAACGACTACCGTGATCATCAAGTGAACCTTGGTCTGGTCAAGTTGCTGGGAGAGCTCTTCAGCGTTGGTCTCGTGAACGTCAGCGTGGTGATCGACGTGCTCTATCTGATTATCAACCAGTCTCACGATCTACTCAGCTTACCTCAGTACGGTGGAGCACCCACATCAGCCTCAACACAGACCGCTGACACTTCTCCTGCGGGTCTGAGTTCAACTCAGATTGAAGAGTTCAAGCATAGATGCAAGCTTGTTCCAGATCTGCGTTTTGACCCTCGAGTGACCAGCGAAGTCGACAGTCCTGGCGATGTGTTCCGTATCCGACTGGTGTGCGCCTTGGTTGAAGCTTGTAATAGCTCGACGTCGTCCGCAGCGTCCACTTCTATCGCTGCCACCAATGGAACCACCCCTTCGCAGACGGCTGATCGTGGTATCTCCAAGTCCCGACTTGGTCGTTTCATGACGTTTTTCCAGCGATACCTCTTCACCAAGCCTGAAATCCCGCTGGAGACTGACTTCGTCGTCCTGGATCTCTTTGACTCACTCGCAGGTAGCCTCAAGGATCACTTCCACCGCTACGAGACTTGGGAGGAAGCGGATGAGGCGGTCGCGAAGATCTTGCGAGAAGACTTGGAGGCGGCGGAACGCAAGTTTGCAAAGAAAGCTGCTGCACAAGGAGCATCGACTACGTCGGCCGCTATCACTGGTGCGATCCCAGAGGACGAGGAACTCGCCGAAGAAGACGACGACTCGGAGGAAGACGATGACGAGGATGAAGAGGATGACGAAGATGAGGAAGACGAGGAAGAAGAAGAGGTGGCTCGCGTAAAGAATGGCGGAGATGAGGAAGATGACGATGACGACGAAGAGGATGATGAGGACGATGACGAGGATGACGATGACGAGGATGAAGATGAAGATGAAGATGAAGAAGAGGAGCAATTGGTGATCCACGACCGCGTTCAGAAGACCGAAGAGGATGAGGATTTCGAGAAGGCATTCAAAGCAATGATGCAGGGAAGCGCTGACACGCGGAAGCCTGCAGGGCGGGTGAACGTAGACAAGATGGCGATTCCAACGGTGATTAAGCCGTCAACAGCAGCGCCAACGAATCCGCTCTTGATGGCGATGGTTGGAGAAGGCGACGCTGGCAGCGACGCACCAAGCGGGGGCGTTGTGTTCCGTATGCTTCGCCGCGGTAACAAGGGCAAAGTCGAGGCTCGGCACCTGGTCGTCCCGGAAGGCACGTCGCTCGCCCAGCACAGCCAGCGCCAAGAGAATGCGGGTAAGAAGGAGCAGTCGGAACTGAAGCGCCTGGTGCTGCAGAACATCGAGCGAGAAGACTTCTTCGCGTCCGCTGGCTTCGGCGGTGACGAAGACGGCGTGGACCCGACCTCGTCTATGGCTGCGTGGCCGCCGCTTATGGCTCGCGGTGGCGCTGCGGCTGGGGCTGGACGAGGAGGCCAGCGCCCTTCACAGGGTCCAGGCCGTGGGAACCAGCGCCCGCAGCTCACCCAACAGCAGCTGCAGCAGCAGAAGCAGGAGCGCGAGGCCCAGCGAGCGGGCTACGGCGTCAATGCGGACTGGAACAACGATGAGTTCGGCTTGCGTCGCGGCCGCGGCTACCGCGGCAAGTGACCGGCGCTCGACGCTCGTCTGCACTGATGCCACTCATCGCGTGAGGATCCCAGGGCCACTAGGCCACGACGCGAGTCGCGACGGCCACCAGTCGACCGCGGTGCCTCGCGTGCTGCGCCGCCTCGTCTGACTCGTGGCGAGAAGAGAGGACCTCCCGGTCTCGACCAGCGGCGACCTAGGGGGGGGATGAGGACTGCCCACAGGGTGTAGCCATCTTAACCAGAAGTGAACCCATGCACCTGTTGTCACTATTGTGGGTGGACACTCGCACTTGAGCTTCTGAGATGGCACTCTTCCGAGGGAGCTCGGTGGATGCAGTGGGCTTCCATCCTTGGACGGACCTGCTCACGAGGCCATGGCGCTGCGCGGCGTCGACGACCGCGAAGAAGACGGGCTCGTCTTCCTGCCGCACGCATCCCCCGTGGTCGAGGGGCTCTGCGTCTGCCTCTACGTCGCGCTCGCGGCCGTGGCGCTCGCGCGCATGCTCTCGTCCACGGCGTCGGCCGCGCGCCGTCGCCCGGACGCGCTCAAGCGCCAGCGCACGTTCCAGCGCCTGCTCTTCGCCTTCGCCGTCGTGCGCGCCGCGTCCTTTCTCCCAGCGAGCGGGCTCGCGCGCGGGCTGCTCAACCGCCTCGCGCTCTGCGTCTTCTTCTCGCTCGTGCTCTTCCAGGTGCTCTTCTGGATCGACATCGCCAACGCCAAGGTCTCGACGCGCTCGCGCCGCATCTGGAACGCCTTCGTCGTCGCCAACGCGCTCTTCTACGCCATCGTGCTCGGCCTCTGCGTGCTGCGCGCCAGAGAGAACGCCATGCCCGAGGCCGCCGCGCGCACACCGCCGGAACAACTCGAGCGCGCACGGCTATGGGACCTACTGCCTGTGCTCTTCATCGCACTCGGCAGCCTCGCGGCCTCGCTCGGGCTGCTCTACTCGACATGCAAGACGCGTCGCCGTGTTGGCCGTGTGCTGCGTCAGTTCGCCGAGCAGAGTTTGCCCAAGCGGCTCAACTACCGCGTCGAGGCCAAGCTCCAGCGTGCGTTGCGCGTCACCAACGTCATCATGGCGGTGTGCTGCGTGCTCTTCCTCATGCGCACGATCCTCTATCTCCAGCGACCATTCTCCCACAAAGAGTGTGGCGAAATCCGTGACCCGAACTTGTGCATCCTCATCGGCTACGGGCTCCCCGAGCTCGTCCCGTGTTCGCTCTTCCTCGTGCTCATGTGGGAGGTCGAGCCGCACCTCGAGCTTCCGTCACGTCGCAAGTCGAGTGTCAACGCCGTCGCTGTCGCGCGTGCGACGGAGACGACGCCGCTGCTCCTGCTCGACCAGCCGCGAAACTCGGACCTTTCGATTGACGTGCACGTTTCTGGCGCCCTGTCTGGACGCAGAATGCCCGCGCGTACTCAGCGCCCAAGCCCCTTGTCTTCTGCTCTTGGTGGGAACGTCATTGCTGTTGCGAGAAAGCGGCTGCGTCGAGTACTCGAGGAGAGCTTCGGCATGCGGTCAGACGACGAAAGCTCAGCTCTCTCTGCGACGGCGTCGTCTGCTCCCAAGCGAGTTCAGAGCGCGAGTGACTCTCCGCACTCTCGCTCCAGTAGCGACCGGAGAGACCCGTTGCTGTCTCCGTCGGGGGAATCGAGATCGCGAGAGAGTTCGCTCATCAATCGAACGGAGCAAGACACGCAGAGTGGCACGTTTGTGTGGATGTCGTTCCAGTGCTTTCATCTCAAACTCCCGTCGATGACAGATACGGCCGTCGTGCTCGTTCTGCATGAGGTGGGTCCTGTCTCGGGCGAGCAGACCACTGAATTTGGCCGAACGGAGGTGGCGTACTCGTCTGACCCGTATTTCCATGTGATGCTACCTGTCCAAATCAACGACTCTCGATCGCTTCGTGCCTCTGTATACGCGGTGATGCGCCCCAACGCGCTCAAAGACCTCAACGCGCAATGGCTCATCGGTAGCGCGCTGCTCCCGCTCACAGCGTACCTGTCACAGTCCGCACATGGCGTGCAAGTCACTTCTGGTGCAGCCAGTGTCCACGAGCTGCGATCACCGCTGTCACGAACAAACTCGGCGGGAGAGCTCGTTGTGCGGTGTGAAGCGCCATTGTCTCACGGGGATAGCGCAGTCGACAATGATCGACTCGAGCGGATTACGCGCGCGTTCGTGTACCAACCCAGCAATGTCGCTCCTGTAGACTCCGAGAATCCTCTGGCAGCACCTTGCTCGAAGCTGTTGGTGGAAGAGGAGCTGATCGAGAGTGTTTATACGTGGGAAATGCCGTATCAGCTGCTTCAGCTGATATTGTCCGACCTGCTCGTCCAATTGGACGTGTTGAAGCGCGCATTGACAGAATCAAGCGATGATGACGAAGGGGTGATGACTACTGTCCAGAGCTCGGTTACAGAGGCTCCAACTCGAACGAGCAACGCCCCAAGCGTCGGAATGCTCTCTGAGATGATCATGCGTATCCAAGGCGATGCCATGGAACGCAAGAGCAAAAAGTGGGGAGGAGAACTGGTCGTCAAGATGGAAAAATACATCAACGACGTCGAAGCTGCAATTCTTAGATACGAAAGCGCCAACCACGGCGGTCTTACTTTCAAACCAAGCACGATGAAAGCTGATTCCGGATTGAGTTTCTTGGCTCTGAACCTCCACCAGCAACTCATCTCGGTTGGAAATGCTGTCACTGCATCAACGAGCGATCTTGCTTCTGGCAATAAGCGCGCACGCGTGGACGCTGAGCACTATGTGAAGCTAATCGACTCTTCAGCGGCAGTTCTAGACACTGCGTCGCCGTCGATACGGATTATCGAGGTGGAACATGGAGACACGGAGTTGTTCGAAGACAGTGCTTCTGAGCTGGATGAAGACGAAGACTTTGTGGCGACGCCGTCCAGCCAGCGCCATTCAGAAGATGACACGCGTTCAAGAACTCCAGAGCCATACGAGGCTCTTCGGCGACGTGTGATTTCGTTCGACTCGGCAGAGAATATTGTCAACATGCAAGTGTTTGGAGGAGCTCAGTCTGTCCCTCTCTCGCGCGAGCAACGGCAGTTGGCTGAGTCAATCGTCGCCCTAGGAATTGAGAATGCGTTTGGCACAGAAGGAGCAGACGAAGCTGAAGAAGAACCCGATGCGTTTTCACCAGCATCGACTACTCGTGACAGCGTACAGAGCCAAGGAAGAGGACCCAGTACTCAATCCCTTCAAAGAGCCACCCGAGACAAGGCCGACGTGAAAGCCTCTTCAGCAGCTGCGAACGTGATGCCTCTGTCGGACGGCGATCCGTTCTCCGATCACGAGATGTATGGTACCACCACTGTAGGAGCATTCGCTGCGCACGTCTACGGCTTTCGAAAAGGCGGTGTTCGGCAGCTCCGAGGCGAACTTAAGAAGATCAGTGAGAAAATGGCCCGAGAAGAGGAACGTGTTGGCTCTGAGCTCACAGTTGAAGCCCTGGAGCGCGAGTATGTTGAGCTCAAGTGGCACATTGACCGGCGGCTCGAAGTCACGTTTTGCCAGGCAATGAGTGCGCTCGCAACGTGTTTCCAGCAGACACTCTACGTGCACCTCCACGAACGAGTCGAGTCGTCACGACTCCACTTCCAGAGTCAGCCCCGTGTGCGCGGGTTGCCGTACCTCGAACAGCTTGCCGACATTGGGTTCGTTTTCTCCGTCGAGAGCCTTCTGTCGACCTACAGCAAAGAAGCCGGGATGTTGGGCGACATGGAGGCAGCCATACGAGAGCTCGAGCGCGTCCGCATCAAGCTGCGCCCGGTGCAGTCTCCTCGCGCCGCCCAATTCCGTGTATCTGTTACGTCCGGACCGAAGGTCCTCACGATGGAACTCCCGCTCATCGTCGTGCGACCAGAGCAGTTTCCAACTCGAACTATGCATCGTATCCTTGGTCAAGACGCTGCCACCGGGGCTGTGTACGTGTCGCTGGCTGGCAGCGACGAATGGGCGCGTGCCCGCCGCGTGTTTCGCCAGCCGATCGCAGTCGTCCCGGTCATTTTTTCGCAAGGGATGAACGAGATGCAAACGGTCGCGAACACCGTGGGCAAGGACGCGCTCCAGCGGGAGATCAACAGCGAGAACCTGGTGGTCTTGGAGCGATACGTGGACGCGTACACTGCTTGGTGGGAGGCGAACATGCTCGGCAGTGGGGGGATCAGCGAGGCAACCGAGTCGCTCTCTCGACTAAAGATGCTGCGAACTCAGCTACGAGATCACGTCCATCGGGCTGGACGAGGCAAGCACATGGACATTCTGATTCTGTCGTCGTCGATCGCACGGCTGGTCGGAGGCGGCCGTGTCACGTGCTGCAAGTCGGCGAAAGACCGCACGGCCATGTCGGTGACGCTCGAAGAGGCGTCGCTTCTGGTCCAGGCCCACGGACTGCGCGTGGCTGACCGAGATCTCTTCACGGCGCTGCTGAGAACGTACGGCGTGCGTCGCGAGAACGCGCGGAAGAACATTGGCCAGGCCCAATACTGTTTCAGTGCGCTGCAGAACTACCTGCTCCCGACGGACTACCAGTGCCCGCCCGGGACAGGCGGCGGCGGCCACGCGCTGTCCTGAGTTTGAGTGATTGATATCGTTGACGTGGAAAACCCGTATTTTTTTCTTACAATAGTTTGGCTTTCATGGTCTCCTAATCTACTATTGGGGAGTATCTACAACGGTCGGAAGGGTAGTGCGCTGTCTAGGCGGTCATGGCAGTGTTGGAGAGGATGTCGCGCATGGACATGGTCCGCGACGGGTGCTCGCCCTGTGGCGTGAGGTGGGTCTCGACTTCGTGCTTGAAGGCCGTGAGGATCGAGGCCTCGAGCAGGACGCTGAGCGAGGGCATGGCCGACGGAGACGACACTTGCCGCGCGTGGCTGTGGAAGAGCGGCTGCTTCTGGTATGGAGTCACCGCGTGCACGTGCATGCGTCGAGGGCTGAGCGACGGGCCACGCTCGAGGTTGAACGCGTGCTCCGTGGGCGGCGGCGTGAGCATCGGGCCGGAGATCGTGTGTGTCGAGGCCGAAGGGCTGACGATCGTGTTGATGCAGTGCGGGTTCTGGCTGTGGCCGTGGGCCGACAGATCGTAGGCTGCGAGGTGGGCACGGGGCGTCGGAGCGGGAGCCTGCGGGAGGCGCACCTGCAGGAGCCGTTTGGCGCTCGCGCCGCGTAGACACGACGGGCTCGGGTGCGAGCCGGCCGAGACAGTGACGGGCGATGCGCCGCCGTCGCAGCCCTCACGCTCGAGCTTGCGGCGGAGGTTCTCGATGGCCTCCTGGCGGATGCGCTCGACGTTCTTCTCGCTGCGGAAGCCCAGGTACGGCCACCGACGGATGCCGAGCGAGCGGCAGACGCGGATGAGCGTGCGCGAGGAGATGCCGAGGTCCTCTGCGGCCTTCTTGGCGGTGAAGGTGAAGAAGGCGGCGAGCGTGTCGAAGGAGATGGTTTTGATGCCGTGGCGCGTGTGGACGCGCACGACATAGGTGGCGTAGGTGGCGGCGAGTGCGCTGCGTGGTGAGAGCGGCCGCGCGTGCGGCGCCGAGGGCATGCGCTGCAGCGAGACGACTTCGAGCGCGGACGGCGGCGGGGATCCCGATCGCAGCATGGCGTGTGTGTGCTGAGGTACTTTGTGTGGCAGGCGGCGAGTTGGCGAGTGAGCGGATGCGCGCGGATCGCGA
Organism: Pythium scleroteichum; assembly: GCA_023335855.1. Lineage (NCBI taxonomy): Eukaryota > Oomycota > Peronosporomycetes > Pythiales > Pythiaceae > Pythium > Pythium scleroteichum. The sequence continues at coordinate 57,561 of JAADVR010000104.1, forward strand.
GGGGAATCAGACGCGAGGGCCAGGGCGGATCGACAGTGGAGAGGAGCGAGCGAAGCAGCGGGGCGACTCGACGACGAGCGCGGTGGCCTGCGGCGCGTTCGGTGAACTGGCCGCGCTGAACCGCCGAGTCGCCGTGAGTCACGAGGAGCGAACGCGAGACGAAAAAATCGAAAGAGTGGAAGGAACCGAGAGGCCAGAACGGCACTTCGCGCGAGGCCAATGGGCGGGCGGGCGGTGGTCAGTCGAGAGCCGCACGGCAGGAGGAGGCGACTGGCGCCGAGCGCAGTGGGCAGGCCAGTTGCTCATGGCAAGTGAAGCGACGACGCCCCGTGGCCCGGCTATGCACAGGAGCGGCTGGGCACTCAGCCGAGGCGAATGTGCGAGGAAGCGGGAGCGAACGTTGCGCGTGTAATAGAACGGGGACTAAGACACATGAATTATAATTGAGAGGTATGGATTAAAATTCAAGCGCTGCCCCTCGCCTTTTCCTTGGCCAGTGCCCGCGCATGAGAAGAATGGAAGGAACCGGCACGAACCAAAACACCGGATCTTATTCTGCTGAGATCTGAACTAGTGACAATGGCACTAATAGTAGTAGGTCTTTCCTGTCTTGTAGCTGCACCCTCGTCGGAGTGACTCGTCACTGCCACGAGGGCTCTTCCTCGCGCGCTTCCAGCATGCTGCTGCGAATCGGCTCCTCACGGTTCCACCCATTTTTCCGAAGCGACTAATACGATGCCGTCGGCCCATCCACAGCGACTCGGCGCCGCGCCCGTTCTCTTCCTCGACGTCGATGGCGTGCTCAACGTCGCCTCGCGCCGCGGCGCCTTCTCGGAGCTCCACGCGTCGCTGCTGCGCCGCCTCCCGCGCGCCTGCCGCGTCGTGCTATCGTCCTCCTGGCGACACGACCGCCAGCGGCTCGTGCGCCTCGAGCGCGCCTGGCGGGGCCTCGCGCGCGCTCCCATGCAGGACGCGACGCCCACGCTGTCGGCGACGCAGCTGCCGAGCGGCGCCGACGCCGAGTCGCGGCGGCGCGTGCTCGAGATCCTCGCGTGGCTGCGAGCTGAGTCTTCCCGCTGTGGCCACAGCGACTTTCGCTGGGCGGCCATGGACGACTTGGACTTGGCCGCGGCTGCAGTCGCGATGGGGCTAAGCGAAACGTCGCGCTTCGTCCAGACAGATCCGCTCCAGGGGCTGTCTCCGGAGGCCGCCGAGGCCCTGGCGCATCTGCTGAGCGATGCAGAATCGGACGAAGTGGACAACTCAGCGCCGTCGGTGACTGCCGACGCGCAGCTGCTACGACTGGCACTTGACCTGGTCGTCGTCATCCACCGCACGACAGCGACCGTGGTCGACACCGCCGATTTCGTCGTCGTGGCAGAGATTGACACGTCGGCGCAGCCTCTTCGAGCCTGGCTCACGACCCAAGAGGCCGACTTCTCGTTCGACCGTATCGCTGCAATCGTCGTGGACGATCAAGACGACCCCAGCGAGACGCCGCTCACCATTCGCTGGGCAGAATCTCCATCGTCGACGCCCCGGGATGCCGTCGATGCTCTCACTCGCAGCCTCGTCGACGGGTCGCCGTCCGACGCGAGTCCCGTCATCGCGCGACTACTGGAAGCCATCCATGAAAGGGACATCGCGATGTTCTGTCGCGATTCGGCTGAGACAGAACTCAAGGCCGCGGGGCTCAGCGCGGCCTGCGCTGCTGCAGTTTCGGCCGATGCCAACATGGCGAACAGCGTGCTGGAGTTGCTGCCTCTAGTCGATCTTCCATCACCGCAGCGCGTGGGTCTTGTGGTCGAGATCTGCAGATTGTTTAACAACCCAAAGGACTGCTTCCTCCGGCGACTCCTCACTGAGTATGTCGCTCGAGGTGAGCTGAACTCGCGCGCTGCACTCGAGGCCGTCAAGATCATCCACAACTCCAGCACCACCATATCAGTCCAAGACGTTGACGAGCTGCTGGCCACATCATCGCATGGATAATTCGAATAGACTCTTATTAGAAGCCACTCTTGCTACACGACCTGCCAGAGATCCTGGAGCGTGAACCCTTCCGGAAGGCTCTCGACCGCCAGCCCCAGCTCCTTGGAGAACACAGGAGGTCGGTCCTGGTTCTTGTTGACCGCTGCATAGTAAGCCGCAAACGCATCCATCGAGCTCGACTGGTCTTCCTCGATCTCGACGTCGTCCATTTTGCGAGGCTGCTTGAGCGCTTCGAGACTCGCGGGCTTCTCTTCGACTTCGTAGTCGACGCCGTAGATCGGATTGGTCGAGAAGACCTGGTGGAGACTTTGCAGTTCCTTGAAGAGCTCGTGGAGCTTGTCGTCCGGGTCGACGCGGAACCCAAGGATGTACCCTCCACTGGCCGCTGTGGTCTCCACGACGAGCGCTGGCCCGAACTTGGAGCTGCGGATCCGCGCTGAACTGATCTGCATGTACGGGATGCTCACGTTGAAGTTCTCGGCGAGGTTGGCATGCCACACGACGCGAACATTCGTCACGAAGAGCGTGCCAAGGTTACCCTGGTCGGAGCTGAGGTTCCAGACGCCGTTGAGCCGCGTGTAGACCTGCTCGTGTGGGAGCAGCATGAGCTCCTTCTCCTTGATGATGGCGCCGCGCAGCTTGAGCTCGCGGTAGAGTTTGGTGGTCTCGTACGACCGGAAGACCGCCTGGATCGTCGTGAAGAGCCGCGGACTCGCCTTGACGAGACTCGTGAAGATGAACTCGAAGCGCGAGTTGGCGTACTTGGTCATGACGTACAGCGCCTGCGTGTTGCCGCGCAGCTTGGACGTGGCCGTGCGGATCTTGAGCGTCTGCACACAGCTGTAGCCGATGCTCAAGTTCGTGCGCAGCGACTTGTGCGAGGCCCAGAGCAGCCGCAGATTGGTGATCTCGAGCGAGCCGCGGTCGCCGTTGTTGCCCTTAGTGTCCTCGACCGAGTTGATCGAGTCGATGAGCACCTCGCCCTTGCGCAGCGCCATGGCAGACGCTGCGATGTCGAAGCGGATCTCGCGGTCCTGCCACGTGACTGACTCAGGCGCTGCCTTGATCTCCACGGCAGGAGTCGCCGTGGCGGCGGAGCTGCCGCCTCCGCGCTGCATCTTGGCTGTGAGAGGGTCAAGATCGTCCGCGGACACGAAACGACGCGAGCTGGGACACCGCACAGTGCTCTCCTTGCTAGGTGCGACGAGCAAAATGTGGAAAAAACTGTGGTGATCGGTTGGCGTAAGAGCCTGTCGAGAGCTATCAACTCGATCGCGTGGAGTTGACTCCCGTGGCCGTGCGCTGCGCCTACGCCAGCCTCTACGACCGTGGAAACATTTCGCTGGGTCACCCAGCAACTGGACAAGAGCCACGGTCTCTCTGACCTCGCACCCACTCGCGCTGGGCGGCAGCGACTCGGGACTGGCGCTCGGCCTGGATTCTTTCCGTCGATATGCGCGCGTGTCCACTACCGATTGCGAGATCCGCATCCGCCATCTTGAGTAAAAGACCGCGGCGGTCTCGCTGATCTCGGGTCGCGGCAGAATCCAGGAGGCACCCCCAGCCGATCTCAGGTCTCCCGACGCTCAGTGACTCGGAGGATCACAGGGCGGCCGTCGCGGCTGCTGCTTGGGCTCTTGTCACGCGCGCCAACTGCGCTTTCCGTCCCGAGCACTCAAGAGCCGAGTCGAGACAGTGGGGTGGCCACGCCCACACACGTCGCAGACGACACATGTATCCACCCTGATAAGCCATCGCCTGTCTCGTCTCCGCTCTTCAAGGACCGCGGAAAACGGAACGCGACCGTCGTGACGTTGCGAGCGACGATCAGCTGTCCATCTCCGCTTGTCATCGCCGTCTTACACGCGGCGAATCTTTTTGGAACAGTCGGACTGGGCTCTTCAACTCGCGTCGCTGTGCCCACGAAGTGGCGTGCTGAACTCAGCGACATCTCGCCCCGTTCCGACTCGCGACATGCTTTTTTCCGTCGATGCGAGTCGTCCTCCGCCCGCCCCAGTCAGCCGCGCCTCTGCACACTCGCCTTCCTCGCGTGTTCCTCGGCACCCGCTCGCGCCTTGGCTCAAGGATCCATCTGAGTACTGCGCCACGCTCGTGGTTCAGCTGGCTCGGCAGGGATCTCCTCTGGCGACTCGGTATCCTCCAGGTCTCAGTCAGCTCCTCCGCTTTACAGACCCCATGCCGCTCTTCACCGAACACGCCGCTGCTCACGCCGATGTTCCGACCGTTGTCGTCGCGTCGCTTCGATTGGATCCTGCGCGTGGCCTGCAGGTCGCCACTGGACTCTGCTCCTTTCACTCTCGGGTCTCCGCTCCCTCCTCAGATTGCCCGGTGGTCCGCGTCTTAGTCTCGACACTGCGTACGCGACTGGTGTCTGGTCTCGCTCACTTCCCAACTCGCGCCCGAAGCGACAGTCAGCACGACCTCCTATGCAAGCCATGATGGTGCCTAGTGCTTCGTCACCTCATGACATCTCTCCTCTCCACATCTCAGCGTCGTTGTCGACGCCGACCCCACGCAGCACGCTCGCCGCCACCTACGCCACCTACGTCGTGCGCGTCCACACGCGCCACGGCATCAAAACCATCTCCTTCGACACGCTCGCCGCCTTCTTCACCTTCACCGCCAAGAAGGCTGCAGAGGACCTCGGCATCTCCTCGCGCACGCTCATCCGCGTCTGCCGCTCGCTCGGCATCCGTCGGTGGCCGTACCTGGGCTTCCGCAGCGAGAAGAACGTCGAGCGCATCCGCCAGGAGGCCATCGAGAACCTCCGCCACAAGCTCGAGCGCGAGAGCAGTGAGAGCGGCTCTTCGTCTCCATTTACTCCTTCCAATTCGTCATGTCTTCGAGGCGCCAGTGCCAAGAGGCTACTGCAGGTCAACTACCCGCCGATGAACGCCCGTCGCCTTCGCTGGGGTCTTCCTGAGCACTCAACATACGGCTTCAGTAGAGACCAGAGCGCGCTGAACCCCCACTGTATCAACACAGTGGTCAGCCCAAGTGCAACCAGCTTCGACCAGGCTTATGGATTGTCTAACGTCACCCCACCGCCGACCCAGCACGTGATCGACCTCGGCCTTAGCTCCTCGGTGAGTCCGCGACGCCCTGGTGCCCACCACTCTCTGGGGTGGCACCGATTGCGCCACCGCCACTTCAATTCCTCACCGTCTCTTCCGCCAATGCCCTCGCTCAGTGTTCTCATGGAAGCGTCCGTGCTGACGGCGTTCCGGGATGAGGTGGGAAGCCACCTTGCACAACCTGGTCATGCGCTTGCCAAGCAGGAGTGCGAAACGAAACATTCTCGCACCATGTCGATGCGCGATATCCTCTCCAACTCGACCATGACTGTGTAAGGGAGGTTGACATGTTCCTGTAAGTAGACATACACAAACTCAAACTTTTCCACAAATTGTCATTTCTGCAATCCAATACTACAAGGTAGAACGAGGTAACGTATTGCACCAGGTTAGAGCATCTCCACCCGTCCCCGCTAAACAGTATCGCTAAACCGTATTTTACATTGTCGTGATAAAATACCACAGGTTCTGTTGGCTACATATACCGGAGGTGCGAGAGAAAGGCGGAAATCACGCTATTTCCGGGGGCATTTGGCGGGAACTTTTTTCATAACAGGTCTTAACCACCAAACTGAAATTTGCGAGTTATTGGTACCATTGGAAAAGGCTCTGTTTCAGCTTGATTTTGGAGTCTTCAGCTCCCGAAGAGCCGAAGTGGGTCCTCCGCAGCATGCGTTTTTCGAAAGGATGTCAATTTTTGCCCAGATTTCGCATTTTTCAAGTTTGATACTGTTCGATTCGTTTTGAACAGCTGAACACCGTAGAGCTGTTCCTTACAGCCCAAAGCAGCTTCAAACTAGTCGAAAGAGAAAAAAACAGCGACCGAAAGCATCACTGAAAGTGTTGGATAAATGTTTTAAACAAAATGTATTTTTCTAGCTTGTTCTCAAAGCACATGCTCTTACAGCAGGGCTTGCAATAAAACGATGAAACGCCGCCAAATCAACGATGAAATTTGTAAAAACGTTTTTACCGGATTCTGTGAACGTTTTTACAGTGTATTGAAAGTGAACTCGTGACGGATTTCTCGCTCTTGCACTCCAAGGAAGGAAGGCGGCGCGACGCGTGCTGGACGAGCAGCGAAGTGGCCAAGACGAGCACCCAATCACGCCCGGCATGCTCAACGGCGCATCCCCGCCGGGCCACCACGGCTGCGCGCCGCCGACGCTCCTGGAAGACTCGATGCGGCGGAGATGAGCAGCACGGGCGGCACCGACCTCGATGGCCGAGAGAGCAGGAGTCGATGGGACGGTGTCCACCCAGAACTTGCGCTGAATGCGGCTGTGAACAGTTCGGCTAGGATGAGCCGCTGGGTCGCGGAGAAAGAACGCTCGCTCCGGCTGTGCACGTTGCAACCGGCCGGCGGCCGCTGCCAAAGTCTCACCGGGCAGTGGGACCAGAAGACACGAACTGGTCGCTAACCCGCTCGACTCACAGACGAATGTCACCGCGATGCCGCGAAGCCACCCAAGAACTCGCCAAGTACAAGGCCTTTGGAACTCCAGAGGAGATTCAGCGCCGGCTGGCCGCGGATGCCGCCGTGGTGCAGGCACTAACGGCTTTGACGGCGCACACGCGTGAGACGGTGTACCAGTACGAGGCCTTCCTCGGGCCGATCGCGCTGGCTGCGTCGCGGCAGATGGGCTCTGTGGACACGATGCTCGGAGCTCTTGAGCAGGAACGCCGAGACGCCGCGCCGTCTCTGCCTGTGCTTCACCTCGGGCCCACGGTCAACGGGCTACGGCGACTATCCACCATGGACCCCGACAACTACTCCATATCCGGCAAGGATGCACTTGATGAACTTGCCCGTACCGTCCAGGCAGCCGCGCCCGATGCATCGCAGGGCGTAGTACCCGAACGCGCGGAGCTCGTGCGTCGTTGCACCGCCCTCGTTGAGGACACTTGGTCCTCAAAGATGACCAATCCATGGAATACAGGGCACGCGGAACGTAATAGTCGCTATTTGATCACAAAAATACGTTATTCATTGTTACGGATTATTACACGTGTAATTACGTCTTGAAGATCTTGAAGGCTTGCGGTTGGCCTCGATCTGTTGAGTTCTCGAAGATGTCAAGCAAGCGAAGAGGACGAATGTTCACGGGCAGCCACCGCGTGCGACGGTGCGGCATGTCTGCACGTACCCCGTGCCAGACGCCGACACCGGGAAGACCAAGGAGTGCGGGTCTAATCTGCACTGGGGCGCCTTGCGAGCTCACATCATGGTTATTCATCTTAAAGGTACGAATATTACATATGACAAAAAATGTTGAAACAATACTCTCGTGCGGTGAGTGAGCCGCCGCGGCTGCTGGAGCACCGCCTTGCTGCTCTCGAGCGGGGCATGGTCATGTCCCTGCAGAGGCTCGACGAGGTCTCCGCCCCCGTTAAAGCGCTGGACGGAGCGTCGGCTCCACGAGCCCCAGGCAAGCGCCGCGCCAAATCAACCGGCGCCGACGACGAGGAGAGCGACGACGAGGACGAAGAAGACGAAGAGGGCCAAGACAGCGAGAGGCGGGCGAAGAAGACGAAGAAGACGAAGAAGACGAAGAAGACGAAGAAGACGAAGAAGACGACGAGGAAGATGGCGACGAAGAGGAGGAGGAGGAGGAGGAGGAGCCAGAGAGCGTCGGCGAGGCGGCGGGCCAAGACGGCGATGAAGATGAGGTCGACAGCGAACCGACACCGCCCACGCCGGAACAGCAAGCGCCGCCGCCGCAGCCAGCTCAAGCGCCACCAGCGCCCGCCCCCTCAGCCAGCGCCTTCCTTGTCGCCCACTCCAGCGCAACCCGCGCCATCGGCGACCACGCCGACGGTGACCCCGCGTCGCTCGTCCCGCAGCCGCCAGAAGTAACTCGGAATACGTAGTTTTCCCTTTGTTTACGTAACACGAATTAACTCGTTTTCCCTCTTTATAACGCGGTGCCACAGTGCTTTCAGTGATTACGGACCTCCCTTTTACACCTAACCCTATGAGCGTGTTTCCGCCCGGCCACAGAGATTACCACAGATGCCTTGTGACCGAGGTTGTGACCCGGTCGCCAAAATCATCGACACAACCTCTGTGTCTCCGAAGCTTGCTCGATGGCTAGCCTTTTTTTTCCCAGTTCGAGTTCGAGTAGCATCATGTGAAAGGCGTGCAGAATATCGTTGCTGATGCACTTTCTCACATCCCCGATTGAGCCGCGCCGCCCAGACCTTAAGATCATGATCATGACGATTCCACAACGGCTGCTGGCGTGAATGATCGCCTCGTCGACGATGCCATGGAGTCGGTTCAGGTCAGCGTGACGCACTCCGTCAACTCTGTCGTCGTGCACTCGTGGAATGAGGCGTGTCACGAGGCACAACGACTCATCGCTGAACGCCAACTCGTTATGAATGAGTGAATGAGCTTGCATCTCGCAGCTCCTACGACCTTCTATGCCTCGACGATCATTCACGGGGGGGGTACTCGCCAGGCAGCCAATGTCGCGGAGCGCAACGTCAATCGCGTCGTGAACTCTGTGACGTGCCGAGCCTCGACCGTCGTACTGTCGCCGCGACGACTTTGTAAGCGGTTAGCGGTTTCGATCGAGACCCTTTGTATGCGGATTTGACCGATGGTGTGCAACAACGTACAGATCACGGAGTTCAGTACAAATCGGACGACCTTGTCTTTCTCCAAAATGACGGGAAGGCTTGGATCAGGACGTGAATGACTATGTGAAGAGTTGCCTAAGCTGTGCAACGTTTTAAGTTTCGAGTTTGAAGAAGAAGGGCAAGCTACTGACACTCGAAATTCCGTCGAAGTGCTTCACCCATGAACACGACAGCGACGGCCTGTGATCGAGTCTTTTTCGACTCTGTTATGCGCCACCATGGGCTGCCACGAGTCATTGTGACTGATCGAGACTCTCGATTCTCTGGCGCATTCTGGGCTGAGCTCATGAAGTTGGTGAATGTGAAACTACACATAACCATGGCGCACCGCGCACAAACTGACGTCCAGGTCGAGTGGCAGAGCCGTGTGCTTGAAGACTCGCTTCGATGTTTGACAAGTGTGCATGGCAATTACTGGTCGGACCTATTGAGTACGCGCACACTACGTTGGTGAGCGCGTCGACAGGATTGACTCCTTTCGAGATCGGCTGCGGCAGCTGACCCAGAGTGGTACTGGGTGAAGTGGCACACCTAACGCCACGATAAGTACGACGCGGCTCAGCACAGAGAAACGCTCGTCCTGCTGGTACACCGTTCACTGCGTTTAGTCTCACACAAACTAAATGCCGTTTGGCGTACTGAAGTGAATGCACAACAATTGGTCTCACCACGACTAAATGGCGTTTGAGTCAAGTTCCTATTTAGTCTGTGTTCTTCACACACCAAATAGTCTGGGTGGGCAAGAGGAGTGGTTTGGATCTCCTCGCCCAAGCCACCTGCTCCGGGTTCGATTCCCACCTCGGTGGCTGTTTCCAGTCCCCTGTAGGATAGGGTAGAATAGGGTAGGGTAGGGTAGCTAGTGTTAATTTAGGAAAAGAAGGGACTGGCATCAGTCCACCAGGTTTGCAGGTTTTCAGTTTTTCAGAGTGAATGTTCACCATCACTCAACGGTCTTCTCTTATATCATTAATATGGGTAGCAGTTCAATAAATTTACAATTGTTCTTCTTTCATTAAACGATCATATGGAAAGCCTTTATGTATTGATTTAGACAGAAATGTCTGGATTGCCGTTGAAGTCGTCCGGATATTTCTTGATGATCTCCTGCAGATGCGCGTGAAGTTGCTTCTCCTCCCACTTTCCGTTTAGTCCATTGTTGAGACCACAGAGTATCATCGCCTTCCGAGCATAGCTGATGCCATCAGCGTCTCGCTGTTTGTTCACCTGTTCGACACATGTGGCAGCAAGCTGCAAGAAAAGTGCTTACCTGGATTCTTCAGCTTTCCTGACCAGTTTCCGTTCTTGTCAGGAGTGTTGCTGAACTCGGAGCCCTCGATAAGTCTGAGTGTCTCCAAGCTCCACTTGTGCCGCCATACTTCCTTGATTTTTTTAATCACGAACGAGTCGGCGGGTTGGCAAAGATGCGTAGCATTGGCTGGTAGGAAGTGGAGAGTCGTGTTGGACGCTTCGAGTCTGTCGTGTGAACCAGACTTGTGCCCACCGGCGTTGTCCACAAAGAGGTGACCCCTTTTCTCGGTCATTGGATTGCAGAGAGGGTGGCTGGACCACTCGTCAAAGATACGGTGGTCCATCCACCCTTTCTTGCCCGATCGGTAGGTTGCGCCTTGGACATCGTCTGGCAAACCACGGA